>JAVSBT010446737.1:0-10317 GCA_033118115.1 Pharyngocirrus eroticus
TCAAAACAAAGAATAAGTCATGTTTATTAGCCTTTTGGACCTTATTTAATGAAACAAAACAATTGAAAATGTATCACGCCCCTCCTCTCACTCAACACTCACATTGGTGCATTTATATTGCCATGTTGCATTTTCTTATGCGTATTGACATTTTTAATTGGTGTACTAATTTGAATTTGTGGGAAATAGTTAAAGAATATATTTGTTTTTACAATTTTAATTATGATGCTTAATTTTAAAATGTCCAATAATGGGTAAAAGTGGAATAAAGTTGTACAATCAAGCTAATTTTTCTAATAACATAATAACTAGATACAAAATGAAAACATAATAACCAATTGCTATTTGTGACACTTTGATTGTAACTCAACAATATAGCCATACAATGGATTTGTACTCCAGTGAAAAGCCTTTGCTGTAGGTAAGGGGGTGATTTAATCACTATTACTGTTAGTATAAGGACTTAATAAAGTTGTCAATACTAAATGTATGCAATTATGAGTGACAAAATCAACTCATAATAAATATTGATAACTGGAGATTTCAATGCTGCCAATATCAATGACACCCCCCCCCCCCTTTTATGGAACCCTAAGGATGCACTTTATGAAGTTATGAAAATTCTGGCAGAATCTTATGCAATAAAATGAAACGTTGCAATAAAGACAAGGTCCCTAACAAGAGTATTTCCCACAGTATGAGTTCTCATAATCACTGATTAAAGTGTGGGAAATAATTATCACATCATTTTTCATTTCCAATATTGTTACAAATAATGTGAATATAATATTATATAAAAATGGCCTTTCCAAACTGACAACAAAAGATGTATATATGATGGGCTGAGAATGATGTTTACACTTTACAAATTTGCAAACAGTGAAGTGTTGGGTAATGGTGATAAAAAGACCAAACAATATTGATCATAGATTACGTTTCCATTGTAACCATTTTTGTTGTTGTTGTTGTTGTTTATGTTGTTGTTGCAACGTTGCTATATCTATTATCTAATAGCAGCCTGTCAAAACGTAATAGCTTACCTTGATGACGTCCATAATCCTGTAACGTCAGGTGAAACTTCTGCAGCTACGTGTCCAAAGTAGATACGTTGCATGAGTCGGTTACAGACGTTGTCCTCGACTACATTCGTTTCACGTCCGCCGATTGCCATCGGCGTTGCGTGTTGCAATAGCACACTGCAAATTAATGCTGAAATGGAAATTTGCAGTGAAATAATTGTGTGTTCAGGAAATCACCATGTATTTACAACTCGATTAATTTATTAAAAAAACTTATAAAAAAACTACTACAAATGATATCTTATCACCACACATGAATTTCATTGATATTTACTTTAATCTTTGACAAAAGTTCACGTCACCTCTAAATTGGGCAATCAATTAGAATCAAAACAATAATTTTATTGACAGCTAAAGGATTTCGTAGATAAATGAGATGACGGGAAACATTCCAAAAATCTTTGATCATGAAGTGCATAAGATAAGAATGATGTGAATCGAGTTCATATAGGTCGTTCATAGTTATTAGTCTACACTTTGCAATAAAATCATATCCATAGACGGGTTAAGAAAAGCCTTGGTGAAAACGCTTTGATTTATCGGGGTGTCATTGGTTCATAGATTCCACGACGTGACTTGTTGTTACGTTAGGCGTAGCAAGTGAACCGAGAGTCTGGAATTCATTTCAGAATACGATAAGATTTTTGTAAATTTGCTTTGATGAAAGTTTTGATGTATGTGTGTATGTGTTTTCAATACTCACGGATCTTGTAGAATTCTTATATCTTACTTTGTTTTATGTATAATAATTCAAAACAATGAAGGACAAGTATTTTACTTTATACATTATTCAATAGAAGAATAAACATCTCACTCACAGGCATGGCATATTTCAAATTATTACTTTATTGCTATTGAAAGGTTCAAAGCTGGTGTAATAATAAATTCTAACGGCATATACTTCTTAAAATTCAATTACATATAACCACATACGACGGTACAACGGAAAGGAATGTTGTTTAAATCATCTTATGAGCAAATGTGAAGAAATAAAAATAGTTGCAAATCCTTTGTAATAGTTTCAAATGTTTATAAGCTAATCTCCTAACTTTTGTTTTACAAAGACTAAATCTATAAACATTTTAGTTCTTATCAACCTTTTTTTCACCTTACAATGTATATTATACAATGGGCAAAGTGAATTTGGCAAAGAAACATATCAACTTGGTGATGAATTGTCAAAGAATTTAGAGACAACTATATACACTTAACATAGACAAAAAAAATAGTGTTGCTTCTTAAAAAAAACCTAGGCTATTTTAATTGGCTATTTTTGGAAACATTTATTAGATATGAACCCTATAAAAGCACTAACAATTTGGTAATACGTATTCCTCATAATTCCTATAAGAGCAACGCTGAAACAGTATTACTGGACCATACAGCAATATGCAGGCATGGAGGTACAAAAACAAACTTATGTTCAAACTCATATCAACAGTTGACTTTTTTTAAAAAACAAACTAAAAACTATCTGTAACTTACCAACTGTGAGATAAAAACTTGCCTCTCCCATGATATTGTAATCCACGTGCTATTGATTTTGAACACAAGTCGAAAGTTGAATTTTCTCAATGTTTTTTTGTAAATAAGATTGTAATAATATCCCAAGCGTTGCTCCAAGCTTACACTTTGTTCTCTTCTTTTTTGATTAAATCTTGCAATTTTTGGCTTCAAATGTTGATTTCTTCTTTGATTTTACCTCTGTACTTGGAGGTTTCGATGGTATCAGTGAGAAACTTTAGTTTTTCCAATCTATGATGTTAAGTTCTTAACCTTCGTACTCTTTGCTTTTGTATATCACTGGTAATTTTCAATAAACCACAGTGTAGGAATGTCTTGTGTGAAATGAAAATTTTTCACTGTTTATCCTGCTTTTATAGAGTTCCTTCAATTGCATGTATTTAAGTTTGTCAGCATGTATCAATGTTATTCTATTGTGCTAATTGATTTAGTTAATTTTGATTGGCTCAAAGCATTTATTCAGCGGCTTTTCCTATTGTCTCCGTCGCCCGTGGTGTCGTTGTTAATCACAGGTGCTTCGTCTTATACGGCAACATTAAAACTCTTAATATTTTGTGTCCACAAAGTAATAAAATTCACCTCTTCTTCGCAGCTCAGTGTCGACCAATTGCAATCGCTTGGTCATTAACATCTCAGCACGCCCTGACTCTCTCTGGAGACAACTGCTTCGAGGAAGCTTCGCGGGAGGTAAAAAGGTGAACCGAGTGTTGATTATAGCTAAACGTGATAATTTGTTCTATTTATCATAGCTGGGTATATGAAGTTTCTGTCAATATCAAAGAATTATCGATGATTATCTCCACTTATCGTTGACCAATCCTTATTTTTCAGGTAGTGATCAAACGATGTTAGGCAAACAGACAAAACTCATTAATTGCGATACCTTCCTTAATCAAGACATCTACAAGGTCACCTTTTCCAATTCAGTGCTACCCAAAAGTTTACGCCTGTTGGTGTCTCCGATCATTCCACATCACACTTGATGTCAACAAGAGCTTGCTGTAGACTATGATTGTCGTCTTTTCTTCTTCAGAGAGAAAAAAAAGTTTAATTAAACCGCAGATTCAAAATCATGAATGCTTTGCTGCTGAATTTCATTCTACGTGTAGCAAGCTTTTGAAGAGTCAATTGAACGTTGTGTTCTTGTAAAACTGTATTCATCTTTATGTTATGCATATATATTAACATTTACTTTTACACTTTCATATATAGGGGGGCATCTCAATAGAATGCGTACATTACTTGTTCACAGTGGCTGTGGTTAGTATAGACACACTTTTTCGAATCGATTTGAACCCCTCTTTTCAAACCACTCTTGATTGAAATGACTTATTTATTTGGTTTGAATTTGTTTCCAGACACAGTTTTTATTAAAGAAGAAAAGGGTTTAAATCGATTCTAAAAGGGGTTTCGAACCACAGCCAATGTTAATACCATGTACAGTAAGTCGTTCTATCAAAAGTTTCATTGGACTTCAGAATCGTAAAAAAAAATAGCAACAGTAGCTAAATCCTAACACGGATTTACATTGTCTTTATAGATATGTGGTCAATGCAACCACAAAGTATCACCAACTGAACAAGATAATGATTTATCAATACTTGTTGATACCCTTGAACTCAAATTTCGAGAGGGATTATAGACACATCAAAGAACACTTATAATTCTTGCATTTTCTCTTTACATGTTAACTTGAATTTGGCCGTCCATGTTTAAATCCTATTTCACATTCATTTTTTTAAAATTTAAAAAAGGAAACATCCATTTTTATAGATATGACCTTGGGAATCAAAACAACTTTGCAACCTTTCGTGAGCGGAAGTCAAAAGACAAGGACCATGTCCTTTTCGATTCTTTCACGCACTTTTTAACAATTTGTTGGAAAAGAAAGTTATTCTTTACAACTTTAATGTAAAAGGTTACATTAATTTCCTACTGTTCACGAGAGACACAGAAGAAACGGATGTCGTCTGCTCCCCATGCTAAGACTACAATGGGAAGAAAATGGAAAACATTTGGATGATTCGGAGAAGTTCATCTTATCTCTTGTTGGCATGCATTCACGCACTGCTGTCTAAAATAAAAGAACCTGTTTTATGTTAAAGAAAGGATGAACCTTTAGTTATGTTGTAGTAAAAATTACAAAGAATGGAATTCTGGAATGTTTGTGTTTTCAGTTATAAATCATTAGAATGACACTTTGATAAAAATAATGCGAAGGAATTAGTTGACCTACTTTCAAATTTTATCGGAAAGAGGAAGTATAATTGACTGTAAATTCTGCTTGAATAACATTAACAACGGCAACTTATTGTACATCTTGAGAGTTAGAAAATCCGTTTTTCTTATTAAGTCATACATGTACTATATAGATATTTTATACTGAAACTTTGATCATCAATTTATTGCATGCCTATTCATTAAAGGGTATAGTGACCTATATACTCTTAAAGAGAAAATTAGCCTAGTTCAAAATATACAACAAAAACTGAAATACTTCATAAATTCCCAATCGCAAGCTTAAGTTGATATGTTTTCTAAGCCAGCTTTAAAACTGGATTTGTCTGAACAACGTCTAAAATGAATAATATGTACAGTGGCTTCCAGTGCATGTATCAAAAGGAATGACCTAATTAGGGAAGAACGCACACAATGATGTCACGTTACGCCATAAGGTGATGATAATTATACCTTATCTTTTACAACTTGCAAAATGCATCTGAATTGTTCTTTTTAAAGTTCTTTGTTAAATCTGTCAATGTTTGTATGAGTTAGAGACTAGTTGGTCAAATGGAATGCTACTCCAAATATGAGTGTTCAAAATGATTCAAAGAAAGTATACACTACATGTGTAGAAGAATAAATAGCCTCAAAGCAAGAAAAGAAAGAATGCAAAACACAAATCAAGACAAGACCTATCCACTTTCTTTTAACATTCTGTTAAACATTATTTGTACTTTATAACATGGAGAACGTTGTCACACCAACCATTTAATCATAGTCTTCGTCAGATTAGACTTTCAAAAAATAAATAAAGATGGACATAATTTTGGCATATTAAGATTAATAAGAATGATATGCGATCAAGATCTGATCTAGAAGTTTATCACATATTCCATTGCTTTCAAAAATCCTCCATTCCCTCATCAATCTGTCTCGGGTCCCTTTTGTCCTCTATAAGTATTACATTTTACAAGATCTCAGTCTGAGAGTTGTAATACGACCATCTAGTCTGGACAACATCCATTGAAAACAAGGAGATAAAGATATTAATGCACCCGACATGAAAATCTCCATTGTATCATAACTGAATCTTTGATGTAATAATTCAGTAACAATAAGAGTCCCTAAAGATGAAATAAATGATAATTAATGTTTACTGTTTTGTATTGTGGCCCAATCATTAATTCTAGACACTGTTTAGAGGATTAGAAACAAGTTGATCTTTTGTATTGCAATCTTTTCTATCAGGACAATAGTAAAAGTTTGTTTGGATAGACATACAGCTCATCTTTGACCATCACTGCCAACTCGAGTGGACTTTGTATTTATACCATAAAGATTTCAATCTTTTTGTCGGTGTATTAACTTATCTTTAAATCCCTTTTCGGTGAGCAAATCATTATGGCTCTTGGCCAGGTTAAGTACAGTTTGTGAGGGGGGTGGGGGGGGTGATTGAAAAGACGTAATGATAGAGATCGAGATTTGGCTTTAATCTCAAACGTCGCCACGTTTACCCCCATGTTGATCGTGTCGTCAATCAATAGTATGATAGCCAACCACCTTGGGAGTCTGAAGTCGAAACAGCTTTGCCGGGAAATAATAACCTAGAATTCTGCAGATTTTCGTCTGCGTATTTGAACACCTTGCTACATAGGGAACGCCCCAGACGGATAAGCTTCCAAGTCGCCTGCTGAAGGGGCCAGATGGCTATATGGTACCAAGGAATATAATCTAGATATGATTACAGACCGCTTGGGTATGCGATGAATGTTACAACTACAAAGACGCTTGTTGGCCAACATGATTCTTTCTCAAATTAAAGGTTATTGTGAAAAAATCAACAAAATACACAACAGCTTTTATCTTCGCTACAGAGAAAGCCTGCTCTATTTTACTGTGATAAAAAATGTTTCCAACTTTATAACACGACCCTGTTGGACTATAATTAATACAGAACCAAAGGAAACTCAAATCAATGTTGCTTCCACGTCTGCACTTTTCATTCCATGAAAAAAAATAGAAAAGAAAACCAACAAACTGTTGCTAGTTGCTCTTGAGTAAGATTTAAAAAATACCCCCCTCCCAAAAAGTATTTATGAAATTTTGCTCAAACTCCATGCACATAGTTGTAGCTATACAGTACTATTAGATATTTGGCCATTTTGGATGACTTTGAATTTAATTAAAATAGCATATGAATCAACTCTAAAATTTATGACACAAAAGTGAGGCTAAAACAGTACATCCAATGCATCGCTTCTTTTCATCAACAAACTTTCCTTTTACTCCAAGAATCGACTCTATTTTAAGTCCAATTCCTAGGAATGACTCAAGCAATGTCGTGCATTTAATGTTATCTGATAAGAAAGCCGGAAGAAATGGCCCTTCACTTGATTTCGTTTTATACGATAACAGGATTGGCTTGTAAGCTTGTAGGGATTTGTCTTTGAAAATTTGATTGAGATCTTTACCTACCTATTGGGATGGATACGAAGATCTTATGTTAAGATACTTGACTTAAAGATTGAATTTTAGATTAAGAGCCATAATAACCCCCCAAACATCAGATGATTTGACATATATACACTCTAAAAAGACGTGGAATAGTCTCCCCGGAAACCTGATAAAGTGACATTCAAATGAATTATTGGAGAAAAAGATCCCCTTAAATATCATCAAAATGGTTTTCGAAAAAAGAAAGAAAAGGGCAACAATAGCCTTGAAGCTTTGTATGATTGCCTCGAGTTTGAAACCATTCAGTTGAACCTTTATTTGTGATCAATCCCAGACAGCATTTCAAATGGTTTTGACTTTTCAAGTGCTGTATTTTGCGTTTTATAGTATGTTTTTTTTTTGCTCTTTATTGTTTGGGACTTTTTTTTCTTTAAGGTCACCCGCAGGTCAAAAGTGTTATATTGATTGAACAGGTTTGAAAATGGGAATGAAATAGTGTCTTGGGGTAATGTACTGTACTGGTGGATGGAAATGTGAGTCAAAGAAATTATGAATGGAAGAATAAAGGACTTTGATATCGTAAGTGGGTGGAAGCTATAGTTGAACGAATAAATTAGTGATTAAAAGAAATTAAGGGTACTTTAAAAGGAATATACGATGTATTTTCAACATGTTGACACCTCAAAATGCATAAAGAATAATTGAATGATATATGAAAAATATTGCAAATCATTCGTGTGTATATTCTATACCTCGAACTATGTGTGAGAACATCAGATTGTGTTCATTTACTAAAAAAAAATCCACTCTTATAGATATACATGTAATTCATAAATCTATGTAGGTAATATCCACACCACTGTGTCATTCCCCTCTCAGTCTCATTGTTGATTATGATGTTGTGAATTTCTTGAATAGCATTGACATATTTTCACAAAAAAACAGGAAATCCCTGCCATAGTTATTTATGGATTCCAATTTCTATCCACAGCAGCTTTGTCAACAGAAGAAACCATAAAACCGTCTGATTTGGATTAATCCTAATTCTTATTTTGGAGAGGGTGATTCAATTATTGGATAAATCAATTAATTTCCAATCAAAAGGTACTCGGTAAACCTCTTACTAAAAAAAAAAAAAACCAACCATGGTCTCATCGAAAAATTCTGAAACGTCTTCGGGTGCAGCGTGATACAGTGTCTTGAAGAATATTAGTGGTACACGTATAAACGGTAGTGATGATAATGATGATGGTGGTGATTGTGACGATGATGATTATGATGATGGTGGTGGTGGTGGTGATTCATGATGATGCATTATTCATGATGATGATATTTGTGGTGGTGGTGATTTTGCCAATATTTATAACACAGTAAAGGTCATTTCAATGTCAGGAGAAAAGGTCGTCTCAATGATGTCTATAATATGATGAAATCTTCTGGGGAGCTTGCTTATATATGCAGCCAAGAATTGGATGGTCTCATTGACCCGATTGCACCAGAGTACCTGAGCAAGGGTTGTTGAAGCGATTTTTTTTAATGGATGTCTTGTCGTTATTCTTCTTAGAATAATTGTTTATTGTCAGCCATTGTTTACTGCCTGGAAAACAAAATACCAACCCAATATTTTTAGAGGTCAAGTTTCATACTATTTTTTTCCTTATAATTCCTTTTGACTGTTAACACACATAACAATTTCCATAAATGCAATCCAAATCACAATACAACTTTGAAAGAATGCCCTGTTTGATAGGTGGCCATGCATTTAGAATTTCCTAAACAGTCCAAAAAGTAAAGATATAATACAACCGTTCTTCGTGACACCCCACAGTCTCTTGAGAATTCTCTTCAACTTCAAATATCTTCCTTTTAATTTTGATATTACACAATACATAATTGTAAACGGGTTTTAGGGTAGATCCCTTCATATCCTATAGCTACTTATGTAACGAAATGGTCCCAAGGGTCTATCGATATCATTCTTGTTTTAAAACTCCCTAAATCACTTGGCCCTTGATGACAATTAATAACAGTTAAAAATACTTAATATCCCTTTTCTTCAATCAAGTACTTCTCTAAAAACAAAGACCAATTATTGTATAGTATACTATGAAAAGAAATTCTACGTGAATGCTATGGCAGGGCCCAGTGAGATAAAAATTGCAATGAAAACTACTTAAGCTTAAGTAGTTTATTGATGTGGGTATAATATTAATAGGCTATCAACCCTGAGTCAAGTCCTATATAAATTGATAACCTTAGGTGTATTTTATGTAAATCAATGAACGATTCTTTGAGCCACCTGTTTGATACCTTACCACTTATCTGTAAACGATTGTTTTGTATATCATTCAAGTGCTTGACTTCGTTGTTCTTGTATTTTAATAGGCTATTGTTTTTTTTCACAATAAACATGTGCTTAATTTCGATTTTATTTTCAAAAGTACTTTTGTGTAGGTAGGGATATAGAGTTATGGCTAATAATACTTTATTTCATAAATAGCACTTTATTTATTAAGAAATAATGCCATTGTATGGTAATGATTCAAGAGCTTTGAAATTATTTATGAAATTTAATTTCTTTTTCAAATGGGCGTCCAATGCGAAATGTTTCTATAATATTCATATTATCAACTGCTTCAGGCCAAGATAAAAAAATCCCCGCACTCGCCTCAAACGGATGTGTACGGCATTGTGACGTAATAATGCCATATAAATTACCCAAAATACTAAAAGCAAAGACATCTCAAAGAGTCAGATAGCTGGGTAGTGTTTGAGGCACTACAATGTGCTGCTTCCGAAGAATGGTAAGGGTCATAGGTAAGTTGAAAGACTATACAGAAAAAGGAAACTGAAATTTCTTAAGAATGTTCATTCTTAAAATTCAAGGCTGATTGACACGGGACAATTTGTCCCATTTGACTAATTTGTCCATAATTCGGAAGACATATCAGAATTTTGCTTCCCCATGGCAAGACAAGGGTTCAACAGCCGTTACCCATTTGGTTCCATCTCTCAGTCCAAATCAAGTTCCACATGG
>JAVSBT010446748.1:0-10315 GCA_033118115.1 Pharyngocirrus eroticus
GCACCTGGTTAGGTTTTTACAACAAACAGATTCAAAAACTAGAATAGCCAGGGTTTACAATGACACTTTCAAATTCCCTCTACCTTTCGGGGGCATTAAACTTCTTAACTAGAGCACTTTTTTTGGTTTGGTCACTCTACTAAAAGGTAGATTTAATAAAAAATCTAAAAGGGGTCAAATAACATGAGCTTCCTGTATTCAAACTTTATTAGACTCTGATATTCTAGAACATATTCTTTTAGGAAAAAACAGCTTATTAATGTTCATAATTATTTCTATCTTTCGATAGTAAAAAAAATGTAAAAATGTACCCATATCCTTGTCGAGAAATGTAAAAGAAAAACCCCGAATAGAACAACAAATGGTTGAAGTACTCTCACTCATCACGTTGGTTTGATACCGCTTCTTGTATTTGGTTCATTATACAAACAGAAAGGAATACAATCATTTATGGAAGGACAAGGTGTTTGTTTGGCGTGATCTGAAGTGAAGATACTTTAAAATATTGAGTGCTGGTCAATAGTTTTATATTCATCAGAAACATATTTTTATGCCCCAAAGGACCAAAGATACTCTTGAAAGTATATACGAATTAAACTTCATATACAGCGTAAACAAGCAGTGCAGAAAGATGGAACACCTAGATACTTGGGACAGAGTGAATGTTATAATTTTGTTTTCATTTCAAATAATTGGAGTTACGGGTAATATGTTTGTACTAATTGTGATTAAGAGAATCAAAAAGTTACAAACTTGGCAAAATATGTTCCACATAAGTCTTGCCACATTCGATATATTAGTCTGCCTTATCCATCTCACATCATGGTATGTTTTCTTACTTCTTCCCGAAGGTAACGTTAAAATAAAGACTCTAATGTGTACCATTGTGAACACAGACAGATGTTGTATAGTTGGTAATATAATAACGATTTCCAAGATCAATATTTTGAGATGTTATACTTATCTCTATCCAGATCGAGACATTGATAAAAAAATATTTATTTGGAGTACGGCAACTACATGGGTATTTTCCATCGCGTTTGGGAATCTTTATATTCTTCCTTATGATATCGAAGAGAAGGAAATGTTTTGTGTCCGTGAGTATGCAAGTTTCAGTTTCCTGCAGACGGCAATTAGAAGTAACATTCTAATGACTCTAATGACAGTAATCAGTTACTCAATTGGTTCCTTTGGAGTATTTGTGATCTTGTTCTCACTAATCAAGGTGATCATAAAGATTCAAAGTAAAAGACGAATTCCTCCACGTAGATCTATACGTGGCAATTCTGTGCAATCAGTTACGCCAGACATCAATATTTCTTTTGACTTTGACATTTTTACAGTAAGCGCTTTAGACATTGAAATGGCTGAGAGTAGTTCTTCTGGTGGTGGTGGACAACTAAAAGCCAGTATGAACAACTCCTCTTGCAACATTCCAGCAAAAGTTAGTAAGAACCAGGATAAATACAAAGTAAATCATACCATAGATAGAGCATTTACTTTAGCCGATACAACGAATAGAATGCAACAAAACATTTACCAAGTAATTGATAAAGAAAAACATGCCATAGGTACATCTGCTTTGATATTTCTGATATTCATTGTTTCATATGTTCCTGTAGGAATACTTGGTGTGATCAAACGATCACAGGTAAATCTCTTGCTCGAATCCTTTGAAAGATCAATTTACATCTTGCAATATTTAAATGCAGTTTTAAATCCTTTAATCTACACTTTCCGTAATAAAACTGTCAAAAAAGAGCTCATGAGATGTTGTTCATGTTGCATAAATGGGAGGAGAACCCTAAACACCAGTCATAATTCATGATTCTTTTTTTCTCTTTCGGTAAAATACTTTTAACCATACATATCTAAGTAAACTGGTCATAAAAGTAATGCATTACCTATATAATATATATTGAACAAAAAAAGAAACGCATAATTATGATTTCAACGTTATTTAGAAAGTGTATTTCTGGGTGGCTCCATACAGCTAGAGACCGTTCTTTCTATTCAAGGCAGAACAAAATATGATTTTCTCCTAGAATTCTAGGAATACTTAAGATATGATAGAGCAGTCCATCTGATAGATGTGATATTACAAGAAGGGATAGAGAATAACACATTTGGACTCGTTTAGTATAATTTGCAATCAACAACATGGCTTCAGAAAAAATAATTCTTGTAAAAGCCAGCTTATTACCACAATCCATGACCTTGAATCCTCCATGAAAGGCAGATGTATCGATTTGATACTATTGGATTTTTCAAAGGCATTTGATAAGGTCAGCCACAGGCTCCTATTGTACAAACTCTCTACCTATGGAATAAAAGGAAGCACATTGGAGTGGATAAGGGCCTTCTTAACCGGTCACACTCAAACCGTTCTACTGGAGGATGCAACCAGTTCTCCAACCTCTGTTACATCTGGAGTCCCTCAGGGTAGTGTGCTTGGTCCCTTATTATTCTTAATTTACATTAATGATCTACCTCCACATGTTTCCCCTGGAACATTTGTAAGACTCTTCGCTGATGATGTGGCCCTTTATAGAATTATAGAAGATCCAAGTGACATGAACATTTTGCAAAACGATTTAGATTCCTTGGCTGCTTGGGAACGTTTGTGGTGTATGGAGTTCAATCCTCAGAAATGTGAGGTAGTTCATGTGTCTCATCTCAAACAAGTCTTTCTGGATAGCCACACTCTGCATGGATTCATGTTGGAAATTAGACATAAGCAAAAAGCTCACCTGGAGTTTACAGATAGACAAGATCACTAAAAAAGCTAAATCTACCTTAGCATTCCTGCGAAGAAATTTACACTTTTGCAATACCTCCATCAAACAAGGATCATTGTACATATGTTCGCCCTAAACTGGAGTTTTGTTCATCTGTGTGCTCTCCTTATACAAAGAAAGACATCGCAAAGTTAGAATCTGTTCAGAGATGTTCGGCACGTTTTGTTTCCAATAACTATTCTTTTTCATCAAGTATTTCTACTATTTTGATTGATCTTGGGTGGGACTCCTTAGAGATGAGGAGAACTCATAAACGTTTGGGTTCTTTTTTCAAAATCCTACAAGGGGTCATGCAAGTTGACACTAGTGAAATTTTATCTCCAAGACCAAACCCAAAAGGCACAAGATGATCAAATAACAGAAACCTTTCATTAGAAATTACATCTAGAGCAATAGACTCCTACAAACATTCCTGTTTTCCTATGTGTGTTATTCTGTGAAACTCTTTACCCCAATATGTTGTTGACAGTACTGATATTAATGTTTTTAGTTCCAACCTCAAATTATATCTTGAGCAATAGACTGTTAGATTCTTCTTTCCTATTTGTGTGACCTTTTGATACTCTTTAGAGTTTTGAGCAGTTTGTATACATGTTTTGAAATAAACCCTGAAGAGAATCCTTGATGACTTGAAACATGTAGGTTTCAAAACCGCATATCTTATTTTGTTGGACTTTTTAATTATTTTGTATGTTACTATTAATCCTTTTGGGTTTTGATTGCAATTTGTTTTAAATGTAGAAAAATATCATTGCAACACTGATTTCAAAGCATCATCTTTTTTTGTAAGCCCACCTCCCAAATTAATAACAAAAAGCTACCACAAAAATACCTTTCAAAATTCAATGTCAATATCTTATGGAGTAGTCCTTTGGTTTTATTTTTAAAACAAAACAAAACAATACATAATTAATCAAAATAATAATCAATCTTTGCCAAAGTTGCAATACATGTACTTTGTAGGAGTTCGTAACTTTTGATTGGCTTTATTGATCCAATGTGCTGGGCAATTTGCTATTGAAGGAACATTTATACACAACTTGATTGCTTTTAAGGAATGTAAAAGAAAAAACCAGATAGAGCCACAGATAGAGGAAGTGCTGGCACTTATCGCACTATCAGAAAAGAGCTCGTGAGATATAGCTCATGTTGCAAAATAGGAGGAGAACATTTAACACTAGTCACAATTATTCATGATTCATGATAAAAAAGGATCAAAGATACTAGTATATACGAATTAAAATTCGTATATAGGGTAAACAAACGTTCGAAAAGACTCCATGGAAGCTTTTAGATATAAGGGTTCAGAATATTAGTTTTTACTTATAAGATAATGAATCTCATTACAATACTAAAGATTGAGATGAATTGTCAAAGGTGCCTTGCTCTTCTCTTCTGAACGAACATTCATGTTCAATAAATTCAAGGAAAGAAAAAGAAAACTTCTGCTATTAAGACAAGAGCAATGGATAGAGGATGTACTGCAATAAGTTACGATTTTAAAGCTTTATGTATTTGGGTCATTATGTATAACAGAAGGAACAAACATTTATCAATTATTCATGGCCGGACAATGACGTTTGTGTGATGTGATCTTAAGTGAGGATCTTTTAAACTTTAGATACATGTCAGTTTTGAAAACATATCAGAAATACAAAGAAGATTTTTCTACTGCCAACGGATCAAAGATACTTTAATTCGCAGTTCAAAACAAGTAGTATAGCAAAGATGGAACACCTAGATACTTGGGACAGAATGAATGTTATAATTTTGTTTTTATTTCAAATAATTGGAGTTACGGGTAATGTGTGTGTATTTATCGTGATCAAGAGAATCAAAAAATTACAAACTTGGCAAAATATGTTCCACATAAGTCTTGCCACATTCGATATATTAGTCTGCCTTATCCATTTCACATCCTGGTACGTGTTCTTACTTCTTCCCGAAGGTAACGTTAAAATGAAGACTCTAATGTGTACCATTGTGAAAACTGACAAATGTTGTACAGTTGGAAATATAATTACGATTTCCAAGATCAACATTTTAAGATGTTATACATATCTCTATCCAGGTCGAGAAATTGATAAAAAGATCTATATTTGGAGTACAGCTTTAACATGGGTATTTTCCATCGTGTTTGGGAGTTTTTTCATTCTTCCCTTTGAATTTCAAGATGAAGATATGTACTGCCCAAGAGATTATAGTAGTTTTGTTTTCCTTCAGATGCCTCTAAAAAGGACAATTTTTATGAAAGTTTTACTTTTGTCCATTGGTTTCTTCGGAATGCTTGTGATTGTGTTCTCTCTAGGCAAGGTGACCATTAAGATCCAAGGTCAAAGAAGGATTTCACCTATCAATACAGTGAACGTTGACAACAATATTTTCGTAGTCGAATTTGATAGATTAGACGAGTGTGAGTCTACTTTAGGAGGACAAACCGACAACGTGTCTTGTGTTGCAACGTTAAAAGACAATACCAACAGAGAAAAATACAATGTTAATCATATCCGTGAAAGAACATTGTCTAACAATATTTTTATAGTCGAGTCTCCCTACAGTGGACAGACGAACGAAGCTTCATTGGCCGGACTATCAAAAGAAAATACAAATAGAAAAAAATATGTATTATCTCATAACCATGAAAGAACTTTGCCTTTACCACATACAGCACCGAGTGAAGTGCAAGAAAATGTTTACAGAGTTATCGATAAAGAGAAAAATGCTATATGTACTTCTGCTTTAATGTTTTTGATATTCTCCCTTTCCTACATTCCCGGAGGATTACTTCTTTTGTTTCAAAAAACTCTATCAATGGCTGAATCCATTCAAAGATCATTGTACATTTTAAATTATTTGAATGCAGTATCAAATCCATTAATATATGCATTCCGTGTTGAAACCTTTCGTAAAGAAATCAAGAGTTGTGTGTCATGTTGCATACACAGGAGAAGATCGAACACTAGTTCAGAGAATCAATTATGAAAAGCTACCTATGATTATTATGTAATATGCTTTTTTAAATTTTTAGCATTTTTACGAACGAATTTGATTTTAGTTGAAATTTTTGTTTTTTGTAACAATGGAAAATAAAAGTTATGATAATAGTTGAAACTTATATTGAACTCTTCTAGTCTTTTATATTTTCTTACATAATTTTCGTATAAAAATATTTTATTTTTGCAATAATGCAGTTTTTTTTAGAAATACCTTGTTTTTTTATTATATCTATGATATAATTCATTTTCACAGGCTTTATCATTTACACAACCTTTTGTGGTTCTAATCTTTTTTTTATACCTATAAAATGCAGATGTCTTTTAGGTATTGGAGACCCCAACCCGTAAGCTCTTTCAAGCAGTAAAAAATCTTGATGAACCTGAGCTTAAAAGTCATATGAAAAGATACCACTTTTTTTTTTTTACTTTTGATATGATGTTATATTTGCTATTTATATCGACTTTGTCACATGTTTATAGTCACTGACTGCATCATATGTGATATATATAGAATTTTGTTGACTAGTACCATTCTAGAAGACAGGATCGCCCTCAAAAATTCATTCATGAATATCTTCATTCATCACTGTTCATTCACAAATACGTCCTCATACGTCATTGGCAAGTGCCGTGATCATAGAACTCAACTGTCGTCGGTGTTTTACCGGTATACATCATCGGGTACGTGTCTATGGACACCTGCTATTGACATACACTTTTGAGTTCGTGAAGTAAGACTGCCAGCATGGCGCGCGTTGAATATAAGTCGCTTGCATATCAGAAGTTTTACCAAAAAGGACTAATTACACACAGGAAGAGGTAACATTTGGGACTTGGTTATCTATAGCTGGTGATTATAATAGTTCCACCCAGGTATAAAATACTAATAGGCGAAATATGAATGGATTAAGCTGACCTCCATGTAACGCTCACTGCCTGGTTCTTTGGGGTTCAATATTTGGGGACTGTTAGAGACAAGGATTTTGTCACGTAGGCTTAGGTGTGTCCAATTCCTAGTGACTTTTTATATAATTTTTACTTATATTTAGATGGCAGCTCATCTACGCTGTTTGTAATTCCTAGCCAAATTGATGTGATTTCATGGAAGATTTTCTTAGTTTTTCTACTATTGTTATGTATAGGATATTCTATCTCTTAATCATTTGTATTGTTAAATTTATATAACTTTAGTCTAGACCACCTGAAATTAATCCCTGATTCAGGAAAGTAATTGTTTTCCTGAATTTGTTTACGTTCGAAAAGGTTCCATGGAAGCTTTTTAATATAAGGGTTCAGAATATCAGTTTTTACTTATAAGATAATGAATCTCATTAAAATACTAAAGATTGAGATGAATTGTCAAAGGTGTGTTGCTCTTCTCTTCTGAACGAACATTCATGTTCAATAAATTCAAGGAAAGAAAAAGAAAACTTCTGCTATTAAGACAAGAGCAATGGATAGAGGATGTACTGCAATAAGTTACGATTTTTAAAGCTTTATGTATTAGGGTCATTATGTATAACAGAAGGAACAAACATTTATCAATTATTCATGGCCGGACGTTTGTGTGATGTGGTCTTAAGTGAGGATTTTTTAAACTTTAGATACATGTCAGTTTTGAAAACCTATCAGAAATACAAAGAAGATTTTTTTACTGCCAACGGATCAAAGATACTTTAATTCGCAGTTCAAAACAATTAGTATAGGAAAGATGGAACACCTAGATACTTGGGACAGAATGAATGTTATAATTTTGTTTTTATTTCAAGTAATTGGAGTTACGGGTAATGTGTGTGTATTTATCGTGATGAAGAGAATCAAGAAGTTACAAACTTGGCAAAATATGTTCCACATAAGTCTTGCCACATTCGATATATTGGTCTGCCTTATCCATTTCACATCCTGGTATGTTTTCTTACTTCTTCCCGAAAGTAATGATAAAATGAAGACTCTAATGTGTACGTTTGTGAAAACTGACAAATGTTGTACAGTAGGAAATATAATTACGATTTCCAAGATCAACATTTTAAGATGTTATACATATCTCTATCCAGGTCGAGAAATTGATAAAAAGATCTATATTTGGAGTACAGCTTTAACATGGGTATTTTCCATTGTGTTTGGAAGTTTTTATATTCCTCCCTTTGAATCTCAAGACGACGAAATGTACTGCCCAAGAGATTATAGTAGTTTTGGTTTCCTACAGATGCCTCTAAAAAGGGCAATTCCTATGTTAGTTATACTTTTGTCCATTGGTTTCTTCGGAATGCTTGTGATTGTGTTCTCGCTCGTCAAGGTGACCATTAAGATCCAAGGTCAAAGAAGGATTGCACCTATGAATACAGTGAACGTTGACAACAATATTTTCGTTGTCGAATTTGACAGATTAGATGAGTGTGAGTCTACTTTAGGAGGACAAACCGACAACGTGTCTTGTGTCGTAACGTTAAAAGACAATACAAACAGAGAAAAATACAATATTGGTCATATCCCTAAGAGAATATTGCCTTTACCGCGTACAGCATCGAGAGGAGAGCAAGACAGTGTTTACCGAGTTATCGATAAAGAGAAAAATGCTATTTGTACCTCTGCTTTAATATTTTTGATATTCTCCATTTCTTACTGTCCAGCAGGAATTCTTCTTTTGACAAGAACATTTCTAGTAAACTTACCCGTGGCTGAATCCATTCAAAGATCACTGTACATTTTACATTATTTGAGTGCAGTATCAAATCCTTTGATTTATGCTTTCCGCGTTGAAACCCTCCGGAAAAAAATCAAGAGTTGTGTTTTATGCTGTAAAAACAGGAGAAGAACCTTGAACACTAGTTCAGAATGTCAATTATGACTAAAAACCGATGTTCTGTCATATTGAAAATACTAAAGCAAGACAGTAACCAATACCATATATTAGGTAAAAAAATCAAATGAATGTTTTATTTCATCAAACAACAATAAATAAATTTAGATTTATTTATCATTGAATTTGGGAACACATAACAATTAACATACATGTAAATAATTTATTTCTTCATCAGAATTCCCTAAATCTATATTTTGCAATTAATGTTTTTATTAATTCATTTAAAGCGATGGATTCAATGGTATGAAATTGGTATACTTCTTTAAATAAAAGGGAGTTTTTGACAATACTGGAGAAGTCATCCAATAAACACCTTGAACAGTAAATTTTGCACTGATGAAAAGTTTAGCATTGACTATATTTAAAGCTATAATCCACTAATCCTTGATTAATGTCTCATCTCACTGTTTTGCACAAGTATAGCATTTTAACATGTAGTGAACAAACTTTCTGTCCAGCCTGCTTTAGTCAGGTGATTGTAAGTAAAACCAAGTCACTGCAAAAGCACATGTTTTTATTGTTTCAGTGGGAGGCATTATGCAAACAAAGAAAGTATCAGAATTATTCTATAACAATGCTTGAATGTATTTCCCCCCCTGGATTTACTCAGAACTGTGAGAGACCCAATCATTTTATACTAAAAGAGAGAAAAAAATCAAATTATGCTTCATTTTGTTTTTTACTTTTGTTGTTGTTGCCCTTTATGTTTATATATATTTATGCTGTTTATCTTCATCCATTGTATTATAACAGTGGATGTCATGAAAAAAATGATATATAGATATATGCATATGTATGTAAAGTCATAAATAAACATGTAAGACACTATGTTGAATGTAGAACTAAGGAACTCTTCCATTACATTACTTGTATCCAGTGAGTAAAATAAAAGCCAGTGCAAATGTTTACAAACAACCTGAATCTTTCTTATTTTGATTGATATGTTACACAAATCCGACTACAATAAGGGCTCAGTCTATTGGCTAATTTATCATGAGGATTAGCCTAATCTTTTTTTTTTATTAAAGTCACATCTAGCAGTCTTTAAGCTCAATTTGAAAATGAATCCAACCCTTTAAAACTCATTTTCTATGTATTTTAATACTTTTTCCCATCTTGGGCTGTAACTCTTTTCATTCAGAGAGGGATTAGATGGGGGCTAAATAAGTACACTGTACAAGAACTTATTCAGGACCTTGGATTTCAGTAAGGCAAACTATAAGATAACTTTAAGATGAACGGTTGTGACATATATGATCGAATATCATTTTGATCTCATGAATGTACAATGTACATATTTTGGCTTAAAGTGCCTGCACCTTTTAGACCTAGTTGCTTTAAGGGGGCGTGGTGGTTTCGAAGTGATAATTAGGACTTTTAGTATGTGAAAGAATATACATAAAGGCATCAGTTGAAAGTAAAAAAAAAAAAAAATATTTGGAAAATATTTTTTCCCCCATAAAATGAAATTTCTTGTTAAACACATTTGGAAAAGATTTTTAATTTTTTCTAAATTTTAACTGATGCCTTTGGGTATATTCTTTCACATACTTAAAGTCCTAATTAGCACTTCAAAACTAATATGCCCCTTAAGAAAATTCACCCCACTAAATTTTATAAAAAGTGAAAAGATTTTTCAGGAGCAGGCTAGTTCATAA
>JAVSBT010446770.1:21181-33682 GCA_033118115.1 Pharyngocirrus eroticus
AACTCGCTATGGAACATGATTGACTTTCAAAGTAAAGTGGAAATAGGCAAGGGGACTCTTCACACCGAAATCAACATTTTTTTTCTTTTTATCTTGAGTATCATTTTCTCAAATCTAAAAACCTTTTCATATTTTATCGTAAGCTTCCGTTCTTGTGCTTCTATGTAACTATAAATGACGTAACATTAGACGCCGCAAATCTCTACAAGCAGTTTTATTTTTCCAATTTTTATCGTCTACCTACTAATTAGTTCATTTTACTAGTTAAAGACGCCTATTTACGGAGAAGGTATCTTTTCGTCTTTGTAGTGTCTAATGATATATGTATTAATACGTCACATGTACACATTTGGACAAAAGTGGTGATAATGGACTAGGTGGAGGAAATATCTTTTGGCCTAGGGTGACAATAGAAGCAGTCTTTAATTCATCAGGGGGTCATTGAAAAGCTTTTAAATCACTGTTTTCCTTCTTTTTCTTCACCAAGTTGGTATCTTTTATCATTAGCTTAACAACCCTCCATGATACTTCACGGACAATTCCAGTCAAGATGCTTTGAAAGACACCAAGATTGCCATTTAGAAGACTATATAATATTAAAGATGGATGTAATATGGCCATCAAAATCTGATATCGATGTCAAAATATTGGTTCAATTAAAGTGTAAAGGTTTTGGAGAGCAATCAAAAGTTGCCGAAAGAACTTGAAAGTTCACAAATTCATTCTTATGCATGTATATCAACAGAGCCAATGCTTATTTAAGACAAATACTCGACTCTTTTTATCATTATACAATTTTCAATTTCTAGTGGTGAAGATGTGTCTGTCTATGCATACATACATTTGACAACAATTATTCTACTATATTTCTGAATACTATATACTTCCTACAAAAGCTTCCTCACATCTTTTATTTTATTTATCTGCACTTTTGATCAAAGAATTTGTGCCCATGCATTTGTGAAAAAATATGATTGGTTCTCTTTCTATACACATATACGTTGACCCGTCAAGGGTTGGTAAAAATGAATGACAATTGTAAAAGACTGTTTATTAGTCTAGAAATTAGAATGCTCCACACGTCCTGATAGACCATCACTTTCTTTTCTTCTGATGTCAACCTGTCAATCTCGTGCTAATGTAAATATTAGTCGTAGACCTCACGTCAAAAGAAAACCAGAAAATACGATACCTACGTTTTGCATACCCCTCATATAATGTGTCACGAGCCCCGGGCATTGTACGGAGATTCTAAATGTGTGGGTCAAAAATAACACAAATGATGGCCTCATTTGAACAGAATAATTATTATATTTCATTGCATGCACCAAGCCATACATACTACAGTGCATATTCCACAATATTGTGTTTGTGAGGAAATATTTTTCAGCTATTGAGTATTGTATACATACATTTTCCCTTCACTCATTATTTTGTATTTCTTGGAAAGGATGGGGGCTGTATATGTCATATATTTTTTTAAAAAGCAGAACATTCTTCCTTTAAATCATAAAATCTGATAAGGGAAATTAGGATGGATCTACATTGTACAACCTTTCCCTTGTTTTCAACAAGAATATTTCACTACATTATCTATTTACAAACCGGGGAATATATGTGGTTAAAGACCACCCAAATATGATTATTTGGAAGGAGGCTATCCTACCTTTAAATTAAGATTCAACGAGGAGCGAAAAGGAGAAAGTGTCCCATTATGAGGGCCACTATTAAGACACGCAACAGTCTTTTGATCTTGTGTTGAGTGTATAATTTTGCTTTTAGCTCAGGTGAAAGAAACAAATGAAGTTCAACGCTACTGTTGCCAAAAAACTATGATCGAGTGAGCAGACATAATTATCCATGTCCTTCACATGCAATCGATATGTGTAAAGGTGAAAAAGGAAGGGGAGGGGGGGTGTTTGAAAGATGTCCCTTTGCATGCATGCATTGCAGACCATTTCACAGAAACACGAAGACCACTTGAAAGATCAGAAACCGTGGAAACACTTATCTGTGATCTGATCTTTCTAGGAAAGTGCGCATTCACAGCTATGACGGGTTGCAAAGAGCCGACAAGCGCGTGATTCCGTGAAGAAACGGCAAATAATTGGTTGTAAGTGTTTTAACACATGGCGTAAGAAAGTTCGACCATTTTGCTTTCATCTTTGGCCTGTTAAGTTTTCGTGCAGTATTGTTACAACGCCTAGAAATCAAAACTCATTAAAGTAAACTGTTAGAAATTAATAGCACTTGACCATTTCTAGGATTGCTTTGATGATCATAATTAAAGAAAACATTAGTTCCATATCGGTTGATGTATTCTTTGATGAATTCTGGTAAAAAGTTGAACATTTTATACAAAAGATTGATAAGAAACTATGACAAAATGCATAACCATTCCTACATAACCACATAAGAATTATAATTGTATACGACCAAAGGAAAAGCCAGGAAGACAATAGTCTGAATAAATATACAAAACGAAATCATTTTATGATTAAGAGGAGGATTTGACTTGACCTAAATAAGTAAATTGAACGTTACAACCGGATCGTCAAGGTCAAGTGTCATTCAAATGCTTATTCATACACTTTGATTTATATGTATAGTTAGCTTCATTAAAAGATGTTTTGTGGTGGTGAAGAACAAAAATGATATGGTGATTCGACCGTAGAGCTTCAAAATGTAAAGGCTAAGGTGTGAAAACTATCAAGATCAGAGTATAAGACAATGGCAAAGATACACATGTAAACATTATTTTTTTTTCTTACGAAGGGGGTTACATTAACTATAAATATTCACTTGTCAGGGCAATAGCTTTTAACATAATCCCAAAACCCTAGTTGTTAACATAACAAAAGAATATTATCAGAAAAAATTCACATATGGAGAAGAAAAAGGATTCTAAACTTACAGCACTTCAAAACAGAGTGCTTTTAACAAAGTTAATTTCTTGAAATTTTAAGCAAAGATGAACCATTGTCACATCTTATATCAGTGTTGACCTTAAAATGACATTATTGGCTAAATATAATGTACAGGACCCACTTTACCTCAGAGTATTGGCATGATCATATTCACTTTATTCAATGTGTCAACTTACCCAACTATACATACATACATGTAGTTGCAGTATCAGTATTCAGAGATTTTTTAATAAAGTTCTAACATGACAAATCACTTTACAATTCAATGACATTATTTGATGTTATTGATCTAATGTCCAGACAGTTTAGAAGTTTGTCAAATATAGGAGGTCCTGCTCACAATAATTTAAGTTGGGTAATGAAAAAATAGTTATGATTTTAACAGTAATTACACAAAGCAGTTTGAATCAGCCTTTGTTCCAATCGCTAGACCCCAAATATTTAATTGGAAAAATCTTTTCAATGTGAATCTCAAATAAAATACTTCAATTCTTATATAGGGCAACATTTGAGAAAGAAAAAAAAGGGTTTCTTTGACTATCCTTGTTATTAAGGTAGTATACATGGTACTACACTGCTAACATTTCAACCAAGCAAATGTTGATTGGAAAACATGGTTTAACATGAGCACATATTGGTACTTTTAGCTTTCAAATAAGAAATGAACAAAAACAAACTTTTCTGATTGAAGCTATATAGGATTAATAGTGTACTGGTAGACATAGCAAGTAAAGATTAAAAGAAACTTTGCAACATTATGAAAATAGGGTTACACAGAGGAAAATAACATTATGAAAGAAATGGGGACAGAAGGCATATATATACTTAAATGTATATAAATCTGACAATGAATTCATTATAAAGCCCAAGGGACATCACTCAGTGTTGTGGTGTCTTTTTTCTCCTTTTTTTGCAACTCACAGGGTATAGTAAAAGTCAAGCCATGCTTGAGCCTTTAAGGCCTATCAGAATGATGCTTTTCTGTATCTGTGGCACATGCATGAGCACAAGTGACTGAGACTGAGAGCTTTCACTCTCCCTGGACAGGGTGCTAGTCCATCGCAGGTGACTTTCACAGAATTTTTCTAGTACCCATTGACATTTCCTGGGTGAAGAAGGGATATAGGGACTAAATATCTTTCCCAAGGACACAAGCATGAGTCCGTCTAATCACTATATAGGCGCATGCTTTGTTACTGAGCCACCATGCACCCTACAGTTCACAGAGTATTCATTCAGATATATCTTATACATGTATGTAAAAAATATTGGCTGTTGAAGTAAATGTTCACTATTTTTTTTCATTTACGACTTCATGCTAAGTTTTTCTACATGTTCCGAAGATAGAAAGTTTTCATTTGGGACTTAAAAGAAAAATGTGGGTGGGCCTGTGTTAGTTTCCATAAGAAGTATATACCTAGCAATAAAAACATATTGAGAATATTGCAAAAACACTTATCAATGTATCAACAAATAGCATACATATGTAGGACTTCCTGCAGTCAAAACTGCTCTTCTAATCTTATACAGTATTTTCATTATGTAGTGACTTTCCAAAAATCATAACTTTTGTACACCAGTACTGGTTTTACACTTTTTGGGTTTATATTTGCACACCTATTTGTAAA
Source organism: Pharyngocirrus eroticus (assembly GCA_033118115.1). Lineage (NCBI taxonomy): Eukaryota > Metazoa > Annelida > Polychaeta > Saccocirridae > Pharyngocirrus > Pharyngocirrus eroticus. The sequence continues at coordinate 25,737 of JAVSBT010446770.1, forward strand.
CAAAATAACATGCATTGGAGGAAGATAAACAAATGGATTGCCGTACAACCTTACATACTCCCATCAGCTGTGTGGTTTGACCTCTGACCTTTGTTTATCCTAATCTTTTATTGACACATATGATTGTAAACAAAACAACACATTTTTAAGCTGTGTGTTCCTTTTACACCTACTCATATCAATGCAATGCCAAGGGAGAATGAAAATATAGAAATGTCAGGAAGCAGAAGTAAATATTATTATCCAAGACCAAGTTTTAAAAGGAAAAATATTACAACATCATTACGTCAGCTTTGTATGAATACATACATCTACATACATCTAATATGCATGCTTCCTTGATGGTAATTATTAATTTAGTAGTTGCCTATATTATTGTTGCCTGAAGAAGTAAGCGTTAACTTGAGAAAATTTGCAAATAGAATCTAAAAAGTTACATATTTCCAAGTTGCGTTAATCCTTCTTGATATTAAATTGTAGGCTGGCACTGCCCCTTATTCTACTAAAAGTTTCAGACAGTTGACATCTGTGTTCTTTTACTTGGCCGGAATTGTAAACCATAACATATACCTCTTTGTTACATAATTTCTGTAAGATGGGGGGGGGGGGGGATATTTATTATTAGTCATGAGGTATCTACATAAACAAATTCAATACAACTTTTATTCCTACAATGAAGTTACACATTTGAGAATTAAAGTTTTAGCATTGTATCCACAGAATTTCTAATTTTCTATTACTCCAAAATAATTAATTCACATAACCTCATCTATATTTCTAAACTCCTAGATTTTACATGTCTCATTCTCCATGTACGCAGATATCTTTATAACTCACTTGCCAAGCAACAGATTGCAATTTCTTCTATTTTTATTGTTACATTTGAGTTGACAGATGCCCTATCCTTTGACAGTTAGCCTGTACCCTCTGGGACCATTACACAGTTACCAGTCCTGGGATTCATGATAAATCAGATAGGCGTGGAGCTCTAATTTTACGGATTATTGACCCTAATTATTTTCTTGATAACGTCTCCAATGTCAATTTGACAGTTTGACTGAGATATCATAACCAGAAGCAAAAGTTTTGGCCTTTTTTTGTTGTAAAGAAATGATCTTTAAAACAAATGTCACAAAAGACGACTGTCAAATTTTGTTATAGTCAAAAAATCTTCCTGTAAAAGTGAATGATTTTATCTAAAAGATCAATGTCAATGACTGAAAAAAAAAATGCTTACTTTTTGTGGAGTTATATTCCTTAATTAACAAAATGTTACAGGACGATTTTAAAGAACTTATTAATGCTGTAAAGACAAATAGTTCTACATTTTTACCAACTGAAGCCATCTTTGCTTAAAGATAAATCATAATTTCATAGATAATGAATTAATGTGGATTAACACTATAATTAATCTCTGATAACAAACTTGAATATTAATGAAGTTCACTGATGGCTTTGAGATTTTGCTTCTGTCTAAGCTTTGGCAGAAGGCATGTCTTCAATGATCAGAGTTCCTCTCTTTTTTTTTTAAACACAGAAGCAATTCATATGGGCATTATCAATAGCATTCCAATGGATTTCCTGCTCATTTTTTAATTTCAATAAATCAAATCAAATAAAAATATGAACGGCACACATTTGAAATTTTATCCTGTGCATATATGTGTTCTTATTGCTGGTTTGCTATGACACCTATTCAACATACAAACCTTAAATCACATATTAACGGAACTATTCTGTTTTCACAATGCCAATTGTTTGCCTTAATGTGTAAGTCAACTTCCAATTTGCCTTAAATACTACAAAGAAATGACATTGTGCATATAGAGAACTATAACATGGTTAAAATGTTTGGTGGATCCCTGGCGCCAAGGTTTACTTACTCTTCATTGTGAGAAAATAAAAAAATCTATGGCATGGTCCATGGACACCACAGGCCAAATTCTGTGTCAATGTTTACTTGCAGGACATAGAAAATGATGGAAGGCCATGTTTTATAAATATTTCACTGAATTGTTGGATTGGGAAAATAGCAATGAAGCAACAATGGCAAAGATTTTGTATGTCCAATAAAAGGAACAGCTTTGAGAAAAAAAAGTTTCTGACACTTTTTTCCAATCCACAGGGAGGAAAACATGGATAAAGAATTTATAAAATATTTATGATCCTCATCAATTTTTCAAAATAAAAATGTAAAATAATGGTGAGGATTTAGAACAGCACAAAGGTGTTCTATCACAAGAGTACTCAATTGCTAATTTTGCTTTTGCTGTATGGTCTCACCTGTGTTTTTTATCAAAATGTTGAGGTCGAAGTCAATGTCAAGGTTAATTGTGTAATGATGCCAATGCAAATAAAACAGAACACAATAATATTTGACAGACATTGGAAATTTTGATTGAAAATGCTCAAGAGAGTATAACATTCATCTTAACATTGAAACACATTTCTATTCATTACAGCATGACTACATCTAATGGGGGGAAGAATTTCAATGACTTTTGCCACATTCATGAAGTCTTTAATAGAAAAATACGTCCAAAAGAATCTTTTGATTTCAGAAGTGATATCATGACTGGATCAATTGTAAATACAACACTCGAATCATTTTTAAAAATAAAATTTAAAAAAAAGAAAAGGGAGGGGGTTATTTGAGTACTGCATGACCTACTACAAGTTCACACATGATGGCATTTTATTTAACCAAACTCATGATTCTTATTCATATTTTGCTAAATATTGAGTTTTCTGACTGATTGAACATTCACCCACACTTTGCAAGGTTTCAATATGGTATTAATTGAAAGGAATGCAACAGATATATAGCTTTCAATACCTTTAAATGTATTAGTAGGAAATGCAAACCAATCATTATTATGAAAACATTTAGTCATAAAACCAAGTCATGCTGTATTCTAGCTATACATGTACCCCTTAAAACCATGAATAGTCAAGGAATTAAATCAACCACACTCCATGACCATACAACCAAAATACAGGGGGAGGGTATCAAAATCGACATGGTTGTTGATAAAAAAAATGAAAATATCAATAGTAATAATAACTAAAGCATGTAGCATTATAAACAATGATATAGTAAATGGTTACAATAACAAGGTAAATAACTACCCTACCCTCCCACAAGTAAATCTAGATACTACTATTACTACACAGGGGATGGAGGGAGGGTGACTTTTAGATATTTCAGGAAGTAGGGGGTACTTTCATCTCAAATTAAATTTTGGGGAAACAAGACATAGGATCCAGGACACTGTCACATCTCTCAATCCACAAAAAAATCAATTAAACACCATGAAATTCCACTAACACCATGAAATTCCACTAACATCCTCGCTTACATTGAACTTTTCCCTATCATGGACATCCCTTTGAACAGACACTTAATGAAATTCCTATACATTGAGGAACAAACAGGATGAAGACACCACTGAAGTGGTACCTGCTGTGGAGGGGATGTATGGGATTCTGTAAGGCTAATAATGACTCATGGAAGGATGAAATGAGATCCATAGACAGGGACAAAATGTAGAATGTTGATGGAATTGTCCTTGAAATTAACTCCCACAAACTTCCTTGATTCTATAATTTATAAATGTCCAATTTCAGGGACTTTTTAGGTGGCTATCCCTTCTATTATACATCTAAAACCCTATGAAAAAAGTTGGCATAATCCTATGAAAACATCAATGATGAAATTCCTTCATAATAATATTGACTTTTCACAAATGTTTTCTCTCACAAGTAGAAATAAATAACAAATATTAAAAGTTGATTTTGAAGTGAATGCATTAATCCTATGAAAAAAACGATTGCTATTCCTATTCAAAATGAGAAATGTCATTGAGAAATTGGCTCATAAAAACTGCATTATTTTGTAATAACTTTCCAAAGTGTTCCCAGAAAATGCAAACAGCACTTTTGGGATACATCACCATGGCAACATCTTTCAAGTAAACAATTGTCATTATTTCTAGTACATGTATACAGAATATGTGACATATCATGAATCACAAGTCAAAAGGTTGAATATTTAAAATAAGATACAAGATTGTTGAAAAACTATCAATTATTGGTGAAACTCTGAATGACAATTTGGTGTGCTTTGCTATCAAAAAGGCCTAATCATGATGCAAAACCTTACACATACATAATTATAATAAGTGGATTATAGTTTGGCAAAAACAACAACAAAAAGCTTAACCAAGATCTCTATTAAATGGTAATAAAAATAAAAGCCAAATAAAAAACAGTACCCTTACCTTCTATTATGGTATAAAATAATGTCTCAAAGGTAGTTTGCTACTGTTGAAATACTACAGATTAAAATTAACAGCTTCAGTTAAACACGGCTCTCTTAATCCAACCTGCAGCAAAGAGAGACGATGGTTAGTATAAATATAATAAATCCCCAATTATGTATTAGTACATGGAGGTCAACATGTCCTATTCAATCTAGGTCAAGAAGTTATATATAAATATAAATAAGTCAAGGATAATGCCCAGTTATCATAATCAAAATTATGTTATCAGCACTACAAGATAAGCCACAAAACAAAAAAAATAGAAATTAAAAACCTATATCATTCAGCACATTATAAGGCTTGTTTTGTAATATTTACAGATTTCCTTAAGTATATATCAAAAGAAGGAGCAAATCTTACTTACTTGATAATAAGCCGCTGGATTTGTAGAAGGATCCAAACTAAATCACAACAAACACAGGTTAACGCTATATCATCTCAAAAGTGATTCAACTTAACATACTATCTCTGAAACCTTCACTATGTGACTAAAGCACCAGTTGACCAATCACAGCAAAGAGCCATCCACCGCCATGTTAGAGGCTTTCACTCATGAATATGTTAATGCTGGCAGATCACATATTAATACGGTTGGTAGAACTTAATACCTTTACAAAACAGAAGTAGTTACAAATCCTTGTAGTCAGTGTTAATCAATTAATTTCAGATTTGTTGAATGATTTCTGCCCAAATCAATGCAATGCTCTCATCAACTTTTGCAATAACAATCTTCAACAGACATGTGATGATTATCTCTTTATAAAGTGTCCCTCCCAAAAACAGCAAAAATATAAAAAAACAAAAAAAATGTCTATTTGCAAAAATAAACAATTGGAAAATATTTGTTTGCTTTCGAAATCTGTAACAATTTTTTTCAAAAGATTCTTTAGCTAATTTCGATGTATAGCTGATAGGTCAATTTGAAAGTTTAGAGGAATGAATCTTAAATTGTAAGTTTTTTTTAAACTGAAAGATTCATTTTTAAAACCTTCCAAAAACTGTTTTGATTAGTCATATAGAAAATGACAAAATCGAAAAAGTTATTTTCACATTTTTTATATTCAACTATATTTCATCATCAAATCTGACATATTCTTTTTTACTGATGCATGTCTTGAGTGTAAAAATAAAATATTCAAATGTCAAATTTCAGTATTCACTACTAATTCAAAGTCAAGATTTTGAGGCATGGGTCAGCCACAGTGTTTTTGTGTTCTAACAGAATTTAATGGCTTAAATAGAAAAGAAAACACATTGATATACAACCTGGCACAAGACATCTATTGAAAGTTTTGAAAACAATTTGAATTTAAACATGTAACTTGTCTATTTTGTGCAGTTGGTGGAAAATTAAACTCTTCTGCTCCCTTTTGTCATACACTGATTTCATCATTAACTAATTAGCATATCAACCATGTGACCTCTAATTGTATGTAGATTTCAATCATTGATTTGTGCAGACATTTCTTAGGATCAATGGGTCCATTCTAATCACAACTTGTTGATTTTCATTAAAATGTAAAAAGATGTCCATGCATTAGAACTCAATAGTAATGACTTGCAGAGAAGAAATCAAAGAAAATGGGTAAACGACCATGGTGTACTGGTCATCAACAAAATAAAAAAGGAAGATTTGTTCAAAATTGAAAATGCCAGTTGATACACTTCAAATGTTTTTGAGAGGAAAAGAAAATACTTTGTAGTCTCTGAAAAATTTACCCTTTGACCTAATATTTGCCAAGTCTGTTTCAATCCCATTTAATAAACAATTTAATTTTGCAATCAAATACTATGGTTATGATTAATTAAAGATTTAATCAACAGTAATAATGATCATAACCCCAGTTTTTTACGTGTCTCAAGAAGAATTGTTTGTTATATTTGACGATAGATTCTTTTTCTGAATAGATAAGTCTATCTTTTATTATGCACCCCAACCAAAGCCAAGACCAGTAAGTATATCCATATTTCGTTTAAAAATGCTTGCCTTTTCTCATTGCTTGAAATTCAGGGTATTGACAAATCCATAATACAGTATTGGCCTGATAATGATATTTTATCTTTCAGAATTCTTGAAAGACCTCTTGAAAGTCAAAACAAGGTCAAAGTAGGAGGCCCACTTCTGAAGAGACTATTGTGTTTGACCTTGAGGAGGTTGATAATGTCCTACCTGTATAGGATAGAGGTCATACTATCAAATAGATACTATTTCCTATCTCATTGTATTATTGCAATATGTTTGTAAATGAAAACCTCCCTTTTTCAAGTTGATATTCAAAGTTTTTCAAGACATTTTACAAAATGTCCACAAAGTGCTCTTCAGGACTCAAGGGCTTTCAGAGCGAAAACTCATGGATTTTAGAGGTGAAAGAAGATATCTTCAAGTTTCTCCATATTGGCACAAGGTCAGTCAATGTCATGAGTTTGCTTTGTAACCTTCAACAACAGCTATAAAAAGTACCACTTGGAAGGTGTAAACTGAGATGGTTAAAAAACGATTATTATTATTATTAAGGGGAGGTAGGGTTGGTTTGTTTTTTATAAAGAAAGGCTCATGTGTATTCGATAGCTAAAAAGGTGGTGTATACTTTCTTCATACATTGAATATATAAACCAGGTTCTGTCTGAGGTTGAATTTCTTCCTTAGAAATCGGAAAAACTCAAAGGATTTTTCAATGAACAGTGTAGATCCCAATTATTGTTTTTTGTGTCTTATTTACAGAGATTGATAAAAAGCTAGTTGGCGAAATAAACACGGACTCAGTGGGGTATCAGACAGGTTGGCTAGCAAACTTGTAGGAGCTTGTTGTCGTCTGTAACTAAAAGAAAAGGGATATTTTCTGGTCCATCATCTCTACCAAACCACACTCTTTAGAAAAACGTGCCATGGTGTCATTCAAATACTTAGCACCATTAGTAAAGGGACACACACAACTTGTGCTAAAGAAAAGAAATATCCCACTGGGACAAATAGCTCTTAATGGGGCCTGATAGTAAGCTATACCACATCATTACACTAACAGATAGCAAAATGAGCAATCTTTTAATAGAAAAAGGGAGGCAATTTCAAAGGGGTATACACATTCAAAAACTGAAGGGAGTGAGCCTAAGATGTCTTGTCTTAATTAATAAACAGGTATTTGAAACTTGTGCCCCCCCCTTTTTTTGTCCACAACCTATACAGAATAAAATCCAAGCTTTACATTTGTCAATAAAATTCCTATACATCATAAATTCTATTGTGTCAGTGTAGTGTGATGACAAGCACCCATTACAAACCCTGGAGGCCATACTCTATTTGGAGATTTCAATGCTATTTGCGGAGTACACTGAATTAAGGCTAATTAATTACCAATGGCAATCTTAACAAGCCCAAATTTGGATGTGTACGCTTAGAGCATTTCTATACAACGTTGAATTTTGCTCCAGTTCTATGTACCCTGTCAACATGTGTTTCATAACTTTTGTTGGTCAAACGTCGTAGATAAAGACCACGTAGCATTCTAATATGTACAAAAATTTGACCTTTCTGGTGTCATTTTCATTAGACACGGTGACATACTCGAGTACCTGCATACTATGTTAATTATTTGTTGCAGTAATCATTTCATGCACAAATTTAGA
>JAVSBT010446771.1:5728-24729 GCA_033118115.1 Pharyngocirrus eroticus
ATGGACAGGATGCTAGTCCATCACCAGTTACTTTCCCATAGTTATTCTGGTACCCATTCAATGTCTCATGGGTAAAGAAGGGAAGTTGGGACTAAGTGTCTTTCCCAAGAACACAGACATGGGCCAAGGTGGGGAAACGAAACCCTCAACCTTCTGATCTATAGGCCCATGCATTGTCACTGAGCCACCATGCTGCCATATCATTTACATATACTACTTTATTTCTGCAAACGAGGCACTATGAGAGAACTGTCTAGCCATGTAGGCTGCCTTTATGAATATTTGTTCAAATGGTATCAGAAATGTAATGAGATAAAACATTTTCTCAGAATTTAAAATCTTCTTCAAAACATCCCACATAGAGAGATCTCACTGCTTTAATTATCCATAAATGTTGTCACAAAGAGATAAACCATTTCTTGGAATCAATTCATATCATTTTTCAAGATAATGGGTTTGATAACTTTATTTCCATTTATATGTCATGTTTGTTTTTTGTGATGCAGTCTTTTAAAAGTAAACTAATACTAAAGTAAACGTAATTGTCTTTAAACTTTCGTTTGTCCTCAGTTTTAAAATAGAAATTAATCTTGTTAATTATGCTCTGTCAGTCAATTAATTCCATTTTTGTTTGTGATAGAATTTCCCTCTTATTGATTTGGTTTTATTTTTCTGATTAATGGTCAGAAATATTGTCTTCACTTTAAGGATATTAAAGCATTTTTGCTTTTCACCTCGAAACGCTGTTTGAAATTATCTTAATGCTTCTTAACATGAAATATGGTTATCAGGTAGGTTATTATACACACCCGGGTAGAGAAGATGAAAAATCAAGCTAAGAAAATAAAGGGCTTTCTTTTAACGGATAGAGTAAGGCAAGTGGGTATCCTAAATTTCAAATGGATATGATTCAATATTTTTTTAAAAATCTTTAAGGTACCAGTTTATTTGAGGAATCATGTGGATCTCTTACAATTTTTTAACTTTAAGAACAATATTTTGCATCTGTAAGCATTAGCTTCCTCTCTGCCTTTCCCTTAGAATTCAAGTAGGTCCCTTGATGCTTGAAACTATAGATATATCTCTATCGTTGAGTAGCATCACATTTTTTCAAACCAGGAGCCACTTTCAATTAACTACTTAAATATTAGTAGGACTTGACTTTAATTCAGTAGTCAAATAACACACACGTTCAAGTCAAAATTTGGTGACATGTGCGTTTTGAGAGATAAGTAGATCTTGAGTAGTTTTAACTTAAATTGAAATCGGCCCTATGGATATGTAGGGGTGTGACAATGTTTTGTTTAACATTTGGTACTTTTGTCTTATTGGGAAAAGGATACTTCATATTATCCCAAGACCTTCCTCCCCTTGTCTACATTGAGCAAATAATTGGCAAAGATCTTTGTCCTCTGCATGAAGCAACTTATAGGAAATGAAAGATTACAGTTACCAACTCTAAGTTCATGAGTACAATTGAACTTGTTTGTTTCATTGTGACCCTTTAACCTATTTTACAAAGCCTTTCCTAATCATTAAAGACATCTTAGATTACTTGAAATGATTTGCAATTGAATTTCAATTTCTTCCCATAGGAGGCAGTCATGATGGGTAGTAATGTAGCAGGATTGGGGATTGTGACTAAGGAGTGATTAGATTTGAAGGTCGATTACAACAATATGTTTGGGTCTACTCCATTAAACAATGGATAAGGGTGAATCACATTTTATTTTTACTTGAGCCAGCATACATGCATGTCAACATTTTCATTTTCAACAATAATATAATGTGATAAAAGTATATAGTTTGGCTTTAGGGCATCCTTGTTATAATGATATCACTTAAATTTCATAGCTCTTGGTTCAACATGTAAACAAACATAAGTAAACCCTTCTTTTTACAATTTTCAAGAAATCAAAAAACCAAAACTTAGTCTCTTATTATAATCACCTAGACTTTTGACATCCCTTTTCAAACTATGATTTTGCTATTTGAAGTGACAAAAGTCATTAAAACATTGGCCATTTTGAAGACTATCATTTTTCAGCCAAGGGGTTGTAGTGTTCATAGAATACATTTTTGGTTCGGACTGCTGAAAAAAGTATCATTCAAAGGACAAACATTATGTTTCAACATGTTTTGCAACATTTTATCAATGTGGATGATATTTTGGCAATTCATCCTTTTTGGACTTGAATTCAAAGTCCACTCATGCCCTTAATCCACTAGACTTCTTCTTTTTATATCATACATATTCATATACATGAAGCAGCTGTACTCTTGTCATAAGGATATAATGGTAGCATTAGCATTGATAAGAAAACTATGATAAATTACTTAACAAAAATGAAGATCAATACTAAATGATAACCCAAAAGACATCATGAAATTCTTCTTTAAAAAACCCATCCACTGCTAGACTCTTTCTCATAGTTCTTCTGAAAGATTGACTAAATTGCACAACACAAAACAAAACAGATACTAATAAACAAAAACATGGACAGCACATGATGATGTAGTCAAACAGGTAGATATCAACTAAACAGACAGTCCAGAGTAAACAGACAGTCCAGAGTGGACACCATGGTGACCTACATTAAAGCTATTGCCAAAATACAAATACATGAAATAGATAATTATGAGACACTTTTCCACAAAGAGTCCCTTATTGTTACAGTCCAAGTATTGATAGCATACACATATTGTACCAAGAGCCAAAAAAGCCTCTTAGTTTCCTAAAGAACAGTAAACCAATAAGATGTCATTAGCTGACAGTTTCATTGCATTATTTTTTATGTTGTTGACAAGGGGAGGTAAGGGGAGGGGAGGGGAGAGGAGGGGAGGGGGATGTTTTTTACAGAACATCATCTTCTTTTTTATGATTTATACAGCAACCAATTGCAATAGAATAATCTACAATTCATAAATAATAAGAAGGCTTCAAGCCTCACACAGAGTGGCTAGTAATAGTTCTAGTCAAGCTTTTTTTCTGTTAAACTATTAAAAAAACAAAATGACATATTGTTTTCCTTTCACGTCTCAGATGAAAGACATTTGAGACAAAGCAAGTGACATCTCTTAAATTGTTCAGACAATAAAAAAATCCTCCCCTTTCTGCACACACGAAATACTTTCACTGGCCATCCATGTAATCAATGGTGGTTACATGTTATACAGTGGCTTTATAACATAGAAGTAGTACAGAGAATGAAATCTAGACACACAGACACTTTTCATTAAAAAACAAAAAACAAAAAGGGAAAGAGGAGAAGCATTGTCTTAAAGGTCATATGAAAAGAATTTTCCAGATGTATCTGTGTATCAATGAGACTTTTTAAACACATATGTCTGTGCTTTTATATATCATATATCTAGACAGTGTTTAGCCATGTTTACACTGTCAATTTCATAAGTGCTCCAAAGTTTCCTTCAAGCCCTGTTTTCATTGTCAATTCTGTAAACCCTAAAACATGTCTTATAGTAATTTAAGATATTTTTAAAGGACTTCAAAAGCCTGCGCAGTTGTGATTAAAAAGTCTATTAACAAATGTTTTTGTTGAGAGATTAACTTTTGACCTATTAGCATTGCAACATGATTATCCACTGTAAACTTTTGAGACTTTTTTGACAATGTGTATACACACTCTTCAAGTCACTTCAAGTCTTTCAAAGGTTTATGAACTTGGGCACAAAGCTAAATCTTTACTACAGAAATCAACAATATTAATAGGCCTTAATTTAACAGACATTTTTGTATACGCTGAAACCGTTTTTTTCTCATAGATTTGCGTCATCTTGGACAAAAAGTTTTACACTTGAAATTATCAATTACCTAAGAAGCTACCAATAGCATGGGGCTAGCCTACTAGTTCATTTGCCACAAGCATAGCCAATGTATACTGACCATGGCATCTACATACCTGGATATGAAAATATACAGGGAAAATTAAGTTGTTTCTATCTAAGGCAATTCGTAGTCATTATGTGACGATAAAAATCTAGATGCCCGTGTTTTATTCTAGGAATAGAAGAATCAGAATTACAACTATAACACTTTGATTTCTTCTCCTGATAGTCGTAATATATCTTTGCCAAACTTTGTACTTGGCTTCAGACAAATAACGATGTTGATGATACATGAACATACTACTACTTCTACAATAATTACTTCTTTGACTACTACAGCTACTACCCCTCATACTACTGATATTGATTTCAATAAAAAATAATGAAAAATAAAAATAATAATAATAATGAAAATAATGATAATAAGATGATAAATCATACTCATATCATAATAATATTAAAAAATAATGATATTAATTTTGAGAAAGGAGCTGTTGACCCCCAGCCCGTTATAAGAACCATTTTTGTATTAAGAGTTTTGCACTCAGAGTTGAAAATTCTTTATTTTTTCATAGGCAGATACAAGAATTGGATTAGAAAAAGTTTTTTATCTTTTTATGAAATCAATTCCATAATGAAATGGTGATCTGATGAACTGTATAAATGATGAAAGATAGAAACTCTTTTTATGATTTTAAAAGCAATCTTTGAAGTAGAGTATGGTTGTATCATTACAGACCCAGTGTCCTTGTGAAGTTGGTATTTAGCCTGAGAGAGAACACATTTTGACCTTGTACAGACCAATGGGTGGAAGTAATTATTTTTCAACTTCTCACAAGTACTTTTTTGAGACCCAGAGTTGTGAAAGGTAGACTCAATTAGACACCCCCAAACCCTAAACATAGCTTTGATTTAAGATGAAAAACACCCACATTTGGGTCCTTACAAAACACTTATGAAGACAGAGGTAAATTAATTCTTAATTCATTTTTTTTATTGAGCAATACTAAATGAATGTAGGGGGAATTGAAATATCAGTACCAGTGGAAAATTTGATATTAAGAGGTAAGAAAGCCACTCTGAATAGGTTCATTTTGGAATTTGACCCCAAAGGTATACAAAACCTGGCTGCGTCCATCAACCAACTGATCAATTTGGAATAGCCTAAAGAAATTATTTAGAATAATTAATTGCTTAAAGATGCTGTTCATGAAATTTGGTATATTCAATTTAAAGGTTTCAAAGATGGATACATGTATTGATTTAACATTTATCTTTTACATGCCATCTTATATGACATGGAGCCTCAATGTATTTTTGACTCATCCATATTATGACATTTTAAAAGCAAGTGAATTTATTTTCACTTGAAATGCCCAGATCACAGTTCCAGGGATCTACTGCATTGCAATCAGGCATTCCGAGACATTAGGTTTTCTTTGATGTTTTTTTTAAACTCTATGGTGACTTATAAACTTTAAGAATCAGACATCTTGACATTTTAGTTCCATTATCTTTTTAAAAATATTTTCTATGCAAAAAAAAACCTCTTTAAGAATACAAGAATTCAAACTTAATAAGATAATAAGCCTGTTATTTGATATACTGATACATCTAAAGTCAAATTCCCCACAAGATTAGCTCTCTCAAAATATCTCCAACTGAAATCCCCCTACTTTTTCATTTTGTCGTAGGTTTGGCTGTTTTCATTTTCTTTAACATTTAGAAAATGATCCTTCAGCACTGAATTCATGATCCTTTTCTTTGTATAAGGTAACAAATCTGAGACGAGAAAAGCTTCTTTTCTTAATATAGTTAGGAAATCAGATTCCATGTAATGATGTAAAGGCCTTTGTCAAATTGGTGAAAAGATATCAAAGATTTACATGGTGTTATTTGATAGAGCGGATCATTTGGATATCACTGAAAAGATTTCTTTTGACAATCAGATAAGATGAAAGCCTAGAAATGGGAATAGATCTATTTATTCTTATTGGATATTGAGTTTATCGTGTTTCTAATTTTCTTATTTTGGATAAAAAGACAATAGGTATCATATTTCAATTATGATTCCAACTTTATATCTTCATTGTTGAAAAATATACAATGACTATGTAGTAATTATATATCTTTTTTTGTGCTAGACTTTGTAGTATAATAATACTGCTGATATGTTTATATGCAGCTCATCAACATGTAACTTGATCCATTTATTAATCTTTAATTATAGGAACAAAGAAATACATGCCTACGTACATAATCATTTCAGGGAAAAAAAGTGTGAGAAGTCAGTTTTTAGATGGTATACAACTTCACCTCACATCAAAATAAATATCAAATACAAAGGTTTTTTCATTCAAAGAGCCATTCATAGCAATCTTCAAATTACTATATTGTCACACCCTTTCAATTGAACAATGTGTAGAACTGTTATATTTTTATTTTCTAAGTTTGACATATGATTTCCTGGGCGTGGCTGTGATATTTGAGGCCTGGGGAAGAGCAGGCGGTAAATCTGACATTTAAAGCAATATTTTTTTGAATCAGTGAAATTTCTTTTAACTTTTCCCCGTGTATATATCTTGGTGAACAATCTTAAGTTGAGTCAAATTTATGTAAGAAAAAGGCAAATGGGACTGAACTTTCACCACAATCTAATTTCATCAAAAAATCTGCTTCTCATAACATTTTTGGAACTCTTTGTTTGAAATTTGCCCCTTGGAAATTCTTCCCTACCATGTATTTTTTGGAAAATGAAAATCCACAGGTAATGGCCTAATAAGCATGTCAGTAAAAATTATGAGAACCAGTCTACTCACAATAGACCATTTTTGACAAACAGTGTTTTTGTATATGTCCAGAGTCTTATTTCTTGCTGAAAATGTCCACAACTCTACGATTTTATTTGAGTCAGGTCATGCCTGAGGAAAATTCCAATTGGCCAATCAATCTGTATACAATATCACTAAAAATAAACTAGCAAAGGCGATGCAAGGAATGCTAATTATGACTGGATAAAATTTTGTAACTGAATCTAAGACAACTGGAATACAATGAGACTCATTAAACATCCCTATATGTTAACTTTTAACCAAGGATGTTGATATAGTGTAAAGACAATTGGTGACAATATAAACCCCACGCACAAACTGAAAGAGCATAATTGCATACAATGTATTAATAGAATAGTGGGTGCGTAACCCTAAGGTCGTGGGTTCGAATCCCACCCAAAGTTGACAGATTTTTTTTCTGTTGATTTTTCGGCAGTAAAGGCTAGTACCCTGAAGACGAATATGTAATATGTTTGAAATGCTGTGGTTCAGGTCTTATTTATTCACGTATTAGTAGATAGTATAAAGGTATTTATTCTTTGTGTGCAGCTAGGGGCACCAGGAGTTCTAGCAGTCAATTGAATGTACCTCTTACCTTATAGTAAACATTTGCGATTGACATTTGATTTTAAATTCAAATTTTAATTTGTGAAAAGTGGACATTTTATATCTCCTATAATGGTTATACCATGGTTATAAGCTGTAATCATGTTTATATTATGATATAATATCATAAGTATTAGAATACAACAATCAGTTTAAATGCTCATCAACTATTTTCAAATCCTTAATTTACTGAGTGAGGCTAAGGTCAACCAGTAACAGAATAATCTTTGTTACTTTGTTACAGTTTACTTGACTCTAGGTGTGTGGCTAAAATTAGGGGCATCTTTTAATTCTGTGGTATCTAACTCTATCTAAAGGAAAAGATTTGCAACCATAAAAGACTCATCAAAATAATGTCAAATCTATAAAAGAGTACCTCAGGTGGGATCCTTTCTTTTCCTTTACAGGCTGGAGTTATTACAAAGTAGGATTAATCTCATTAATTGAAAAGTTATAGAAACTATAGAAAGTATTCAAAAATACTCTAAAAGGATTTTTTGTTGTCTAAAGAATTTTCGAGAAAAGCGGTTTTTTTTTATAGTCTTGCATGAAAGGTCTGTCATGCAATTAATTATTGAAGGCATATACAAGAAAAAGGCAGGTAAAGTGAAGTATTGCTGGAGCCTCTATTATGGTGTTGTAACAGAAATGGGAGAAGGTTTTGTTTCACTCCTCATAGACTGGATGCTGTTTCTCTGCAGGTAACATTTTCAAAAATTTATTGTTTTCCTCTGTAAAAAATTGAAAACTAAAAGTTACCATTTTTCCAAAGACCTCAACATGAAGATAGACTATACTGCTGAATCCCTTCACCTTCTGTATTCTAGACTAATTACCCAAAGCCAAACATTATTATGACCAACTCTAAAATCTCAGTCTGCAAGACTATATTTTAATATCATGTCTCAAAGCATATTGAGGAAAGAAATGTCAAGCTTTAATCAAAACTTAACCCTCCAAAAGATTTTATTCCAAGAAAAGTTTGAGTGTTCACTATTATATGGCTTCAAAAACAATCTTGAGTAATCTGCAAAAAAAATAAGATTATCTTAGACTAGACTGAAAAGTATGGAATTCCTTCTTTGACATGATTACACTGTTCATTTTGTTTTTGTGAGTACATGTATAGAAAAAAAAGAAAAAAATGACTTTCAACTAATAAATGGTGTAAAATATACATATTTTGAGTATCTCTTCAGGACCTATTTCAAATGTAAGATCACAAAAACAAAGGGTTGGCATAATTATGTATAACATTATATTATTACATAGTGTGGAAAAAAGTATTCTAGATGGGTGCCTGTTTTGCTAGAGCTAGAGTCCAATAAGGGCACTCTCTGCATTTTAATTGGAAATAGAAGTCCATCACTGCAGCCAACCTAGCTACCCTTTTCAACAGATGACTAGATGCTTGATTATGCCATATTGCTCATAGTCAAGTTATAAAACAAACTACAGCAATCATTCAGCCAGTTGTAATTCAGGATCAAATTCAGTACGGTATTCTAAAACAAGACCATCAAATTCAATGACGAGACAAAGACTGAAGGGTAAATGTTTAGAAAATGCCAGAATAAATTCATTTGTCGATATGAAATGCATCAAATGAATTAACTATATTTTAACAAAATTAAACCAATGGTGTCCCTTCAAGGTCAAACCAAACCAACAATAAGCAATTCTACATACAGCGTCTATATGTGTTACGTCACAATCCCTATAGCTCTCAATCACAAAGTGATGTCAAAAGAGTGGAAAAGTGGATAATAATATTGATCCATGACAACTTTAGGTATTCTATGCCTTATTCTATAACTCAGCGAGGAGTTAAGGGCATATCCTATTGATTCTAACCTTGTCAAGTTAATCAAATTAAGGAACAGTATATAAATCCTATTGATCAGATTTATTGTCTAAGACACAGAGACTGAGACATGTTAGTACTTGTTGCATTTGAAATGAAAGTGAATATCTGATGGAACTTTTTATAACACTTAGATAAATAATTGCCAAATAAAGTACACAAATGCATTAACATGGTTTGAAATATTAGAGTTTGTGACCTTTTGAATTGATTTAACCACTAGAGGGCTTCTAAATTCCCACTGTTTAAAAAAAAAGAGAACATAGATCATTTGTAATTCGACAAGTTTATTTTAAATTATAAGGAGAAATGGTGGTCTGAGAGGTTTTTTCCATATTCTTTTTAGAATAGTCCCAATTGTTCTCAAAAAAATAAATGTAGAATCAGCACCAATTTCAACAATTTTCATGATACATGTTTGAAAAATAAAATGCTTTAAAAAATGATATTTTCTGCTAATTTGTATCTTGGCAATTCTAGAAGTTAACGCTATTTCTATATTTAATTTGTTGAGTATGTTCACCTTTTTTGGTGTTTTTGGTATGTATTACATAGAAGTTAAATGGGGTGGAATACTAATTTGTAGCAACTATAGCTAAGGAAGCCCTCAAGCAACAAAAAAATACTTTTGGAGCCCCCTCACACAATGAAAACACTCTTGTAAAGCAAAACTTGTAGTATCTTTACTCTTTGTTTTGATTATGCAGTGAATGGAAAGACCAGCTATAGAAAGCTAAATATATCTTAGGGAGTGAAAGGTAATCTTATTTTGTTCCTCTTGTGTTTTGTCAAAAAAAGGGCATTGATTTTTACTCAGCTTGTGCCTTATTCGATTCTCATTCTGCTTTTTAGAGGAGTCCATTCTATTGACATTGTTCCAGAACTAAGACATGAAGCTTTTATTTCACCAAAAACCTAGCAATTAAATAGAATAACCCAAGACAACAAGAAAAGACTGAACCATCTATGGCCTTGTTTACATTGTTGATATCTCTAGCAAAGATTTTGCTTTGACTTTAAAGCAAGAGTCATAATCCTGTCAATCTGTTTACAGTGTCTAAAAAGTCGCAAAAGTTTCAAATACATGGCAATGCTAATAGGTTGAAAATTTGAAATCCCTTTTAGATAAAAGATTTGTCCAAAGGCTTCAAGACAAAACTCTTTGATCAACTTTGAAAATATTTTGAAATTAAATACAAAACCACGGCCAAACTTTGCCCTCATCAATTTTGGATTTTACTTTAATTTGGTAAACAGAATCATGTTTACATACATAATATACAGTTCGATTATTTCCCATATAATCATCAACTTCCTGTTGAAATATCTACATTCTTTTCAAAAAGGCATAACTTGGCTTTTATATGAGGCAGAATCAATAACATATAAGACACACAATTTCTTGCCTTCCTCTAAGATATGAGATTCTAACAAGGAGCTTTCTCGGTAAATATTCTTCCTCTAGGGAAATTTTGCCTCACACATGATGAATTCATAATATAAACCCTCGTCATTTGTACGTATTTAGTATGGCATATTAGCAAAAGAGACAATTCAGACTTATTTCATCGGGACTCTAATGCCAGGAAGCCTATCAAAATACATCTCACAATGGCTTCAACCACTGTTGCCTCATGATACTTTGGGAAGAACCAAAACAGAATACTATAGTATTAGGCATAGAAACAGGTTTTTCAGAAATGAAAATAAAGTTAATAAACTTTATCATTTTTGTCAACTTACTCACTCCGCAGAGAGTCAGTCTTCAAAATCCCCGGAATAAACAAGGAACGTTTTAAAAAAACCTTTATTATTCACTGCCTGTTACATTATTTCCAATGACTTTGTTTTTCTAATTAATCTTAATTGTAAACGTCAGCTTTAGGGCTGCTTTTTTTGGTAACTTTTATGTCAATAAACCTATTATCATATATTATCCTCAGATGAAAATGCTACAAAAACATGAGAAATATATCGGTGATGTCATCAGATAAAGTAGCCACACCCCCACCCCCCAAAAAAATATCTAAGTAAGGATTGAATGGTATTCATAGCTTATGAGCATCAATCAGATTTCCAAACTTTGCAGTTGTTGTACCTGTCAAAAATAGTTTTATGCTGCAAGCCATTGATTTTTTCAATGTTTGTTTTAGTTCTTCTGTTTCTTCAGAGAAAACTTATTTTGAAATACATTTTGATTTGAATTTTTAGTTGATAATATTTTTCTTTATACCAATTCTGCAAGTAGGCAAATTACTAGGGTCTAGCTGAGGGGACCAAAGAGTTTAACTCCATCGTTGATATCAACATTTGTCTTTTACATACTTAATGATGTAATATTCTTGAAATGAGGCCCTTTTTTTTTTGTTCCATCTTTGAAATCCATTACAAGCTGACAACTCAAAGGTGGATTTAGAGCTTCTTATCAACCTTCCAGGGAAGTTCAACATATTTTTATTTTATTCCATTTCAATCTTTTGGCCTCTTCCAAAAACAACTGAACTCATTAAGAAAAAAGGAATTAGCATGTTATTTTGCTGCTTGTGGTCTCATCTTCACCATTTAAAGTGTTAGACACAGGCCATTGAAACGTTTTCTTGCTGTACAATATTATCATTTGAAAACCATAAAACTCCACTTGTCCCCATAAGTGCTAGGTAAAGTCTCTGGAAGTAGAACTGTTATCATGCTGAGATCAAGCCCACTGAGGGACTTTAATCAGTTTTTATGAGTTGACTTGCACTGAGAGCTTTCTCCTTTGTTGAATACTCTGTGTATTGTCTGTGTATTGTCTATATACACCCCTTGCATGTTTTACTTGGTTTAAAGCCCTAACATATTTCAGACAATTTACTTTAAGAGTGCTGGAACCCTCTTTAAACTGAAAAACTTTACCAGGCGCTTGGTGAAATACCCAATAGACTAAGCCTTTCTCATAGTTTATATTTACCACAAGTCAATCATTTATTTTTTTAAATAGAGCCAATTCTATCTTTTTCATCAGTGACTAACATTTACTCTTTTAAGGTGTTCATTGGATGACTGTTCACTATTGTTACTAACTCCCTTTGAAAAACATTTAATTCGAAGTTAATTTTTCTACAAATGTTTTGCTAGTTTGTCTATATTAGCACCCTCATCTTCCAGAAGCTGTTTAATGTATCATAAGGAGAAATAGCACATTAATGGATTGAAAAAAGAAAATGCTTCGAGCTTGCCAGGAGTCGAACCTGGAATCTTCTGATCCGTAGTCAGACGCGTTATCCATTGCGCCACAAGCCCAATTGATAACATATAGCAAGTAGCATTCTCTTAAAAACTATGTACCAGAATAACACCATAAATTATCATGGTTTACTTGATAAATAAAAAAAACAAAACATACTTTGTCCAGTAAAAGAACACCACATTTGTAAAATACGGTTAAGTAAACTTCAACAATTAATTGATAAAACTTTTTTATTTGATCAAATTTAGTTATAGGAGTACATGCAATTAACTTTGAGATGTAAATCAGAGTTTGTTATAGGCAAAAAAAGGAGAACATACTTGCAGACACATCTGAAGTTATTTTTTTAAGCACTTCTTTATGATTTCCCAATTCAGCTTTATTCTTATAATGTCTTTGCCCTCATAAAGTTAAAGTATTAATAGCACATTACCCCCTTTTCATAGTCCTTCTAAAGTTTTCTTTTTTCTTTCTAAATACACTGTAATTTCAATGGTGTGATTGCAGATGTCACTTTTTATTGCCATAATAGTTTCTGGCAAATTATGGAACATGAATCATTTTGCAGACTACAGAGCTAAACGTCTATTGATTTTCAATTTTGTCCAGGGATAAAAAGGATTATTTCTCATATTTGAATGATCCAAAATGGCTTTTTGGTTAAATCAGGAGTGTAATATAAGCCCAAATGGCTCATATTTTGTTAAGCTGTGAAGTTGGTAGATGGACTGGACTTCAATGCCTTCGTTATTTAAAACATAGGGTTTACAGTGGCTTTGAAAAATTCTCTGTTTTATAAGAGTGTATAATTTGTGTTTGATTTTAAAGATAAAGTCCTTTGCTGCAAATTTAGGTCTCTTGTCTATCGATATGAACATAGGACAGCTAGACTATAAACCAGAACAGCATAATATCGACAATCTAGAGCAAAAACTGCCTAAATCATTTTTTGGCAAAAATGAGTTAAGACTGCCATCCTATAATGCACAATATCATGGCCTTCCTTTCTATTTAGATATCGTTATGATAGTTATTTTTTTCCAGGATTTCTCAGTAGCCCAAGTCATTAAATGTCATGAAACCAAGGTCCTCAAAAGTCCCAGCCTGTCAAAAACAACAAAATCATCCTTAGGCTTAGCTACATTTTATTTTACTTAATGTGTATCCTGGTGTTATTTTTCTTAGAAATGGTCCTTTGATATGGTTAAAATGTCTAGTAAAATACTGAACATTATTCCTCATTAACTCAAAATGTCAAAAAATTACCTAGGCAGATTTTGCTCTAGACTGTCGATATCTACAGTGCTTTAGTTTATATTCAAAGGCTTTTAGGTCTCTGGGCTAGCAATGATGACCCTCTTGCCCAATTGCCATCTATAAATCCTTTTATCTGTTAAGATTTTTCTAGCATGTAGCTGTAAAGGAAAAAAGGGGCAATGAATTTACAACCCCCTTGACATACTGAAGAAATGGCTCAGGATATGAAACTATTCAAACATTTTTACACTTTCTGATATTTTGTGATAGAAACACCCAAGTAAAATCAATTTAACAAATGACAATTCTTTTTCATACAACCTAATGTTGATACCATTTTACTTGATATTGATATTGATAATGATGAAAAGTGTTTTCAAGCTTGCATCTAAAAATACAATTTGACTTCATGACTCATTGAGTCCATAATTCAATTATGATGAACTGGGGTATATGTTTACACCTCATGACGCAACTGATAAGGAGAATGTCTTATATCTGAAGCAAAAGAAATGTCTTTTATAACATGTTTGTGTTACATTGTTGGTATCCAACCTTACCTAGTCTAAATAAATGCATGGTAGATGCATGGAGCATGCTTGATAATACTGACTTTAAGACAACTCCAGGCATTTACTTAGAAAATTTCAATAAACTTCAGCATTTTCCAGCCATTAATTGTACAATTGTCACTTTGAAAACAGTCTTAATATTTTTTGTAAAACTAGATTTAGAAATTCTAATGTCACGTAGTCGTTTTATACCATAGTCAGAGATTAAAGAAACAATTTCATTGAAAATAACAAAAATTCAAGACCTTTGAAAATATCTAGATTTTTCCCAACTAATTTCTTTTGTTCAGAAGCATTAATATCTTTTTAGAAATGAAACCGTTATGACACATTTCCAAAAATAAAAAACGAATTCACAGATCATTTATAAGAAAGCATTAAGAATGCTGAGATGACAGACATAAACACGCTATAGCATTAGAAAGAAAAAAAAATCCCATTTAATTTTTGGCTCATGATAGGAGATCTTAATGTCATTTTCTCCAATAAAGTAAGCTTGCAGTGCTCTTGTCTTAAGTTCTTTGAATATTGATAGACACAGTTTCTCTATTTGATCCATTAAAACTTTTCCTATCATAAACATGCATCTATTTTGTAGAATTAGCTTTATTCTTTACAAAAAAGGCCATTATGAGACACTAGCTGCTAATGGTAGTCAGATGCTGGTATTGTCCTTTCTTATTAGTGCAAAGTTGACTTAAATAGTTTCTGCCTTAGCAATATAGTCTTCATTTAGCATTGTCACTTTGAATAGGGAATCCAGGCAAAATTAATTCTACTTAGCTTGTTGTATCAGAAAGTTTCATCTTAAAACAGTTCAAAAGGTCAAGGACACAGAGTGGTTTTAGCAGTAGATGTGAAGATTGTTTGGAAAAACATGATTATGGTTTAATGGTAATTTTTTTAAATTTTGGCTGCATGGGGGAATTGCATCTGATCTTCCACAGTAGGCCAACATGCCAATATCAAAAATCACAACATCAACTTCTCTGACATCAAGATACTAGACTCAGAGGGTGATTGGTTTGCCAGAGGTGTAAAAGAGGCCATCCACATCAGAGCCAATAACAGCAAGATAAACAGAGATCAAGGAAGCCACTTACTGCCCTGCATTTACAATAAAATTCTTGATGTAAATGTAGAAGTGAGTGCTGGATCACCCGCCAACTAACTTTAATAGTTCAGTTGATAAAGAGTTCTGCTTGGACTCGGAAGCTCTTGGGTAGTGTCAACTTTTGATTGTGAGAAAAAGTTTAATGAATCCTATTGAAAATAATCTGACCTCCAGGACTTTCCTTGTTTTGTATATTGGGCTCTAGGGAATGACAGTATTTTCAGCCCATGCTACAATGTGGCATCCTTTTCTATAGTATGGATCAATTATTGAAATATGATCTTTCTGCAATTTTACTAAGAAGGTGTCAAATGTCATACATTAAATTGAATACTAGTATTATAAATAATTGTATGAGCTATTCTAATATTTCATTAATATTTTGAAACAAATATTGTATTTAAATCCAACCTGCTGATCATCAAATGATTCTAAAGTATGACAAATTTATAATCGCCTTGAGGAAACCAAATAAAAGTGAGGCATTAATGTAGTTTGAATTAAAAAGCTTCAATGATGATAAAATCCAGGACATATCATTTTTGCTCCTAACATCATGGTATACGTTTTGAACGTGATTGAGGAATTATGTTCTTTCATTTGCAATAGGGGAAAAACAAGTATTGTATAAAATGACAAAGGCTTTCAGAGAAACTTAGCCAAAAAACCTGATTGCATGATGTTATTCTGTGCACTATTAAAATCCATGAAAGATTCAAGCTAGGTGACTACAATTGTATCATTTTTTTTGGTGACAATTAGTAATTCTCTTTTGTCATGGAATGTGTTCTGTTCTTTATCTACAATGTAATGCATTTATCATAGCTACTCTTTCCAATATAACATGCTAACTAAAAGAGATTAACGGTGATTATGTGACAACATGACATAATTATGAAAAAGAAATCTTCAAGGATGCCATGAATTCATCGTAAAAGATTTTTTTATCAATATATTAAGAAATTACTACTTTATATTATTCATCTAATTATTCATTTTTTATTTTTGGCATATTTTACCAGGGAAGTCTGTTCAGCTCTTATGTACTGATCCCCTACAGAGCGCTGGGAGTTTTTTTTAATTCTATTGTTTTTTCATTAATTATTACTATTAAGTAGTGACTAAGAGACAGATAACGACATTGTTTTCAGCCATTGCTATTTGTGTTCTTTATATGCCCGAATCCATGCTACGTTTCCACATTTTACATCCTTTCCGCTGGATAGGGAAATTTATGCCAATGATATATTGGTTAATAAGAAAGACATTAGAATGGGATACTTTCTATGAATAGCCTAAAAAATTATACAAAAATGTGCAGAAGTATTCTCCACCATTCATATTTTCTACTTGTTTGTGGTGAGGGGGGGGGGGGGGGTAATTATGGGAGCACTGTAGCTTTGGAAAAATGGTGGCTCAGTTGATTGATTGATTTATTGATTTTATTCAGCAAATGTCATAAAGATACAAAAATAATACAGTATGTACTAGTGTGATGATAACAAAAATTTTAAAGTGATTTACAAGATATATTTAAAAGAAACATTTGCCTAGGATAGGCCATAAAAGTCAGAGACTTATTTCCAATGGGGTCCCAGTGACAAAGCATGCACCTAGAGATCAAAAGGTTGAGGTTCAATCCCCTTCCTTGTCCCATACCGGTGTCCTTGGGGTAAAACATAGTCCAAATTGCCATTTTTTCATCCAGAAATGTTAAATGGGTACAGGAATAATTCTGGGAAAGTAACCTGCGATGGAGTAGCATCCTATCCAGGGGGAGTAAAAGCTCTCAGTTGCTTGTGCTACAAATTAGCACTCTCCTGAGGGGCCTTACTGGCTTGAGTATGGCTCAACTATTTTGATTAAAAACTATCAGAAAAATAAAACAAATGGTAATAAACTGGCAATATTTCACAATATCATAGTTTTGAAGATTTGCTGTTGACATTATATGAAAAAAGATATATTTTTTTCTTCTTTTAGAATTATTTTCTAGAAATCAGATACAAGAATGAATAACTTTAGTTTGCCAAGGAAAAAACTAATCATGTAACATAATTATCGTGTTTCATTACAGTAGCGACATATCAAATATTGTTATCAACATTTCCGTTAGAAAGTCACAATCTCATGGATGTTGTTAAACAGTATCAATATCAAAATCAATGAGATATACACCTGAAAAAAATGTATACGCGTACTCTGATTACGTAACTTCACTTTCAAAATTTCTTTACTTTCCACACAATGACATTATGTCATACTCATAGTAGAATGTCATATTCTGTGAGTGATTTTCAATTTGATTGACGTCTCTTGTTAATTTGTCACCTTCCAAATGGATCCATTTTGTCATGTAATTAATTAAAACTAAACAGAAATTCTGATTTTGAAAAAATCATCTGTTACATTGTCAGCCCCTATCTTTTAAACTTATTACATCAATGTCTGATTTTCATCAAACAGAATTCTCTCCCCCCCCCTAACCTACACCCCCAAAAATAGCTTTCTAAGGCAGAAAATATTGACATTTATCAATTATTAGACTGAAAATAATCATAAATAGTAAAAATCAAAAGAAGATAATGTTAATAAACAAATTTAGACTGTAAGAAGTCACATTCTAAAGCCACATAATCATTTTTAGGATATTATTATGTTACTAGCCCATTTTTTAAGGTATACTGGATCAAAAAGTGGAGGGTTCATGTACTCTGTCATGTGAAAGACATGGAAAGAGGAAACATCAACAGTGAATGCAATAGAAAAATGCTGGGAAGGGCAACAACCCTATATATAATAATTATATATTATATATTATATATTATTGCAGGATTCGCGTTGGCCCTTCCGGGCACTTCGCTTCTGCCGCTCGTAACAGTCTCTTGGACAGGTCTTTCCAATTAGTCCTGTCTCTGGCTATTGACCTTAGATGATTTAGGTCAGCTATGCTCTTTAGTGCCAGGTTTAGCAGGAATAATTATTAATTACTATAACCTATAAGAAGAAACATTTTTATCATTATCATCTTTTTTTTAAAAATAAATCATCATCATTATTTTCATAATGTTTTTATCATTATCATTAATGTTATCTATTATTGATATTATTTGTTATAAACACAATCTTCATTAGGCCGGAAAAAAATAAAGTTTGTTTCCTGTTTCTTGTCATGCTTATCCTTGCTATCATTTACATTATCATCATTATTTCTATTTAATTAGCTTTACAAAAAGTCATTATAATAATCATCATTCTAAAATTGTTGTTATCATTATAATCACCTTTATCATAATCATTTATAATCATCATTTGTATCTTGAACAACAACTAATGCTTCTATAGACAGATACTGGTGTTGCCAAAAGAACAGTATTCGGTATGAGCTCTTGGAAAATTAGTGATGTTTTGTGTAGTAAGTGATATTTAGTAAAGATAAAATGGAGGGATTACTAGATTTAATGATTAGAAAATATCAGTGTTTTGTGTTTCTATTTTCCACTGATATACACTATTAGTGACAAATAGGAAATCTTATAACTGATGTCTAGGCCCCACTGATTATAGTGTTGACTTCAAATCATACTTAACACACAAAACACAAGAGGGCTTCCATTGTGTAGTGGACAGTGTAGCTAATCATCAATCCAGTGTCCAGGGTTCAAACCTCGGGCAAGGCAAT
>JAVSBT010446783.1:0-10313 GCA_033118115.1 Pharyngocirrus eroticus
CCATCCTCTTGACATGTCATAGTTGTAATATCAGTCAAATCAGGCTTTGTGTAACCATGCTGACAGGTATAGGTCACTACTTCCTCAAATTCATAACTTCCTGTTTTATCGGCAAAATTGGCATCACCAGGATCACCACAAGTAATTTCTTGAAAAAGAAAGATACAGAACTTTGTAATACATGTAGTTAATTTTGAGTATTTGTCTTACAAGGATGAAAAGTCATTAGTTCTCATTCCCCATGGCCCTCTTCTGATCACATTAAAATTGCTTCTTGAGGATTCCAACATTATAGTCCCAAGGTTTTTTAATGTAAAAAGTACCTAAAATTATTAATAGTGAAAACACTTCTTTCTAGAAATGAATATTATTTATTTAAAAAAGAATCATCAATCATAAGAAATGATTTTTCTTAAAAGTGCAATTGGACTTATGGTCTTTAGGTTACATGGAAAATCTACTCTGGGACTGTAAATATGAAATAAGGTATACTTTAGCTCAAATAGTTGATAAAATGCTGTGAAGATGTTGCACACTTAATTTGGAACTCTTTGTATCTGTGCTGGTGGTGTTTTAAAATCGAATTGAATGACAAATGCAATGGATTACTATCAAATTCTGATGAATTACAAAAGGTAAAGATTAAACTTTTACTCACAATTCTATTTTTATTTTTTTTATTTTTTTTTAAGCATTCTGATGAATTAGTTAATCATTAAAGTGATATATTTTTGTTCTTAAAATGAATTCATAACAGTACTTACTAGAACATAGAGGCACACTCTGGGACCACAGAAAGGAACCACCTATGCTAGAGGTGCATGTTCTGACATGAGTGGCTGCTCCTGTATGGAGGACATACCCAGGGTTACATGAATAAGTGGCTGTGTCACCATCATTGAACCCTTCTATTGTCCTCTGTCCATTTGCAAGGGAACCAGGATCAGCACAGTCACCAGCAACTGAAACATTGGACAGGGAAATTGAAATAGTATTAGCATTGATGAGTTTTCAATTAAAAATAATCTAGTGATTTTGTGATGATTTATTGGAAGCTTTGATAAATCTTTTGAATGAAATTTGAAAACATGTAAAGATAAAAATACTTACATGCCACAGGCAAATACACGCATAGAATGACCCATAACTGAAATATACAAATAAAGTAAATTGGAAAGAATTGGGTTATAAAAGTAACACGCAAAATCCGATAAATAACTTCTTAAATGTAAGTGTAAATAACAAATCAATGAACCAACCAACCAATCAATCAATCACACATATTAACTGATGTGAAGGATTTAAAATGATTGACTAAAAAAATGATTTTTGTAAAATGTTTTAAATAAAACCAATTTATTTGTTTAGAAAAGTGTGCAATAATTTTTAAAAAATCAAATCAAAGAAATTTATATCTGTTTTTGCTTTGTATCAATTGGTACTTACCATTGCAAAAAATGTCCCCTTCATATTATATTTTTGCATCACTGTATATCCTTTGATGCATTTCAGATCAGGGAATGAAAGTTAAATTTTAGCTCTAACATTCCATGGTGACAAACTCACTTATTAATTAATGACATGAAAGAGACACAATAGGTACAGAGACCAAAGATGAGGAAATGGAGACAGATTTTAGGATTGGGTTTGTGGCAAACAATAAACATATATATCATTTCCAAAAGGTTTTTTTTATATCTTAACGTTTGAAAATGTCCATGTGGCTTGAAAAAGACTAATAATAATAATAATTGCCTTATTTTAAGAGGGTGGACCTTTCAGCTTACATTTGCTGATTTTCAAAGGGCCCTCATACATTCATCCATTCATACATTAGAAAGATGACAAGTGTTATTTTATGTGCTATCACTCATAGACAAGCAACAACACCCCAAATGCCTTTATTTAGCCAGTTTTGGTTCACTGAACTTGAGAGCCATGAAAAAATCATTGTCATGCCACGGTTTGAACCCTGGACGCTGGCTTGATGATAAGCTATGCTGACCACTACACCATGGAACTCACAAATACAATATAATTTGCATCTTATATGTTAAATCAAGTGCAGAGAAATTTGATTAATATCAAACTGTGGCTAGGGATGTCCTTAAGCCAAAAATACATACTTTCATGGCATTATTCTTTGTTGAAAATGATAATTTGGGGTATATGCTTGTGCATATCTTAAAAAGGAATTGGACCCGCACCCCCCTTGAAAGTTTTGTAAAGAAGGTCCAAGGTTATTTTGACCAGGTGGTATGTATATGATTTACATCAAATATCTTTATAGTACATAATATTGTCATCTTGTGATGTTACAAAGACTTCATTCTATGATGTCTTTGAGAAGATACAGAATGGCAATAGAAGACAGAATGATAAAGGCTTTACAGAAAGCAAACTTAGCAAACTGAAAAGTGAACATAGGGGAAAGAAATGTAAATATTTCTCTCTCCTTCAAACTATCATTGTAACTATGTATCATTTATTTTTACAACATTTTAAATATTCCTGTATCACCTATCAATCAATTATTCAAACTTTCTTCAATAATGCAGCATTTTTTATAAAGAGCATGTTTTCCCAAAGGCATCATTTGTTTACAATTCTTCAAACAAAGCATTTCTATGCATCTATCAATATTTAGTCATAGATTCAAAATGTATAATTCCATGGTGCTTTCATAACTCTAAAGGATACAATGGACATTTGTATTCCTGAAAAACTCTTCCTTTTTTTATTTGGCCCTTACTTCAATGCAGGCCTTTTTGTTGTACTTTTATATTGAATTTTTGATAGATTTACAAATCATGTATTGAGTCCTCAATGATATAGCCATCATAACTTATTCAATTCTATGACAGACATCTTCACTAGAACTTGATGAATTAAGATGAACAATCCAGCAAAGACAATAAAGACATTTCATTATTATGTTCTTGTGAATGTATTGTCAGGGAAGTGGTTGAAGAGCTGTGCTATATCGTGTCAATGAAAATTTATTTAAATTTTTTTGGCTATATTTCCATCAATAGCTTTTATAAAATAATGGTTAATATGCACGTATATAATACATTATCATTTTTTTCATAGATGCTGTTTTTCATCCTTTATTATTGATCTAAATGCAAAGGAGGGGGGAGCATGGTGAGTCCCAATTCCCCCTCTTCACAGAGGAATCTTTCGCAGAGGAATCAATAAATGGGTACCAGAAATAAAAAGTAAATAAATAAGTGTAATTTTATTTATCAAATATGAATAGGATTTTTGGCCATCAAAGTACAATTTTTTCAGTTCTTTTTGGACATTAAACTACAATGCTAAGCTATTAATATAATATGTCCAGTGCAGTGAAACCTGTCTACATGTAAGCTAGTACAGGCTTTACTATTAAGATATATAGCTTCATATCTATGGAATCTGCCATGCCATATAAGGCATCATCGATCATAGAGGAGGTACAGAGGTTCATACTAAGGTCGCTGTATCCATGTCTTGATAAGGAGAACTTCGTTACAAAAATATGTAACAAGCCACCCAAGACCTCAGACTTGTTTCATAGAAGCTCCAACTGTTCCACTGACCAACTCACGGTTGTAAAACATGAGACGATACAAGAGTTGTAAGTTTATTCTTCAATTGGCGACCGCAAAATAAGAAGGACAATTAATAAAATCCAGGGACTGGTCATCGATCTCATATTGACGATGCTGATCCTCGATTTTATAATAAGGTGAGTAGAATGTAAAATGACATCAAATTATCCTTTATGAAAATTCTTACAGACTTCTCAATGGAACAGATGAGTTCCATTTTAAGGTCTTTAAACGTCTTCAAGTCACCAATATTCGGAGGTATAACCACGCATGCGCGCAGGTATAACCATGTATGCCCATATGGTTATATGCATGCAGGCCGCCATTATCTTATAGACCGGCGACCAAGTATAAAACTAAGATGAACATCTTAATAGCCGCTATAGCGCTATTTTTGTATTTTTGTGTATTACAAAGAACATATTCAGAAGGTATATTATTTATATGTTTACACAATTAATATAGTTACATGTATGTGATATTTTCGATTTTACACTGTGACAAGATTATTCCAACGTAATTTCAAGTCTTGCATGAACACTGACAAAACAATGTTTAAAATGTTTTCTGAGTCAAATGGCAAAATTGTTGTTTAGGTGACAGTAAATAAAGTAAGATATTACTTATACATTATACTAGGTATTACTTAATAGCGCCGTTTCGAGATCCCATGTCTTAGCTACAAGTGGTGCATTTTCCCTGAACACATGTTATTATATTAAAGCAACTTTTCAGAATAAGTTTTTTTGATGCTTTTTTTATTCAGGCTTATGTAAGGAAGGAGAAGTTTTCCACCCTTCCGGCAGATTTAGATGCTGCAATATTACTTGCCCTGTTGGCAACGACGCCAAGTGGTGTGAAGAAGGGAACAAGACAAGTTCGTGTCTCCCTTGTAAGGAGGACACTTTTAATCCTAATATTGCTGAATTAGGAATACGTTTCAATCATTGTCATAGAAAGTAAGTAAAACATTTAAGCTTATCCATCAGTCAAAACAGGATTCGAGTTTGACAATAGCAAATCAATTTAGAAAGGGAAGTGAAGGTCTTTAATTGTTACACTGTACCTTATTCATAGTCTTCTCTGAATCAGTGAATGCCTAAACTTATGAAAAAATAATATATTTAAAACACAAACAAAACAGATTTCTTTAAATGTTATCGTATCTTAAAGGGATACTGTCTGCAATTTGATGGTTCCATTTTTTACCCTTTTTGTCGCATAGCAATATGTCTTGATTTATCATTTGATAACGGTATACCATGCGATAATGGTATTGTAGCCTGACATTAGATGTATGAGGGTAGAGTCCAATGCGCAGAACACAGAACACATGGGGGTGGAAGGTTCTGATATCAGACAGATAGCTAAACAACTGTATATAACAGGTTTAAATGCAAATAGCCTGCCTTTACAGGAATGCTATAATCATGCAATTTATGCCTGTTATATAGTTTTGCTATCTGTCTGAAACCCAAACCTTCCACCCCCATCTTTGGAGTTCCGCGCATGATAATAATAATTTACCCACTTGTGTCAAATGAAGTCTCTTTTTGTCTCAAATGAGGTGTATTTCTGAAAAATAAAGATTCATGAGTATCAAAAAAGGGTCAGTTACTTTGACACAGACAAGATAGGTGATATATTCCATAAGGTGCAAACATAATATGTCGTTTAAAAGGTTTAATTGATACACTGATGCAAAAAAAAAATTCATATGAGTTTTAACCTAAACCTAACCCAAACCACAACCCTAACCCTAAAGCTGCACTATTGCCTTGTTATTCCAACTTAATCACTGTTTACCTAATTGTAAGCATATTCATTATCACTATATGAAGCTAGTTCCATGGGATAGCTTTCGATCCAAGACTGGAGTAGCTAGTGCGTCCATCTTGAATTGATCCCTGCATGGTAAACAATCATCAAATAATGGATCTGGATAGACCAAAGACAAAAAGGTTACAAATGTAACCAACTCAAATTTTATAAATTGCATATAGTGTTCCTTTAATATAATTTTATAATAGTTTATTAATGTTTTTATAATATCATCATTACTACTGTTATTTTTTAGGAAAAAATGTGACTACAAGCACATGACTATTGTGAGTAATGGGTCCACTTCAGAGGACCGAGTGTGTAGCTGTGAACCTGGTCATACCTATGATGACAGTGTGCCTGTCTGCCGCACAGGTGAATTTAAAAGTACAATATTTGTTTCATTTTTGGTTTGTTTAGTTCCATGGTGACTTCAGAGAAACTAGGGCAAAACTAATACCTAGGAGGTTATAGTAATTAGAGATGACATTTCTATTGGTTGTAACTTGTAATGGTAAAACAAATTTCCTGTTGAACTAGCTGAACACCTGAATTTTACGTTATCCGTTATGTTACCATCCAGACACGAAATGTTCTACTGACTGCCAACATTTTTCATAGCTGAGCACGTATTTAAAACTAGTAAATAATTTCCTGAGATAGCCAATTCAAGTTTTTCGGAATAGTTGTCCCTTATATTGAAACACATTATTTGGCAGGTAAAAAGCACATTTATAGAGCTCAGTTTTAGGAAATTAATGGGTTCATATCATGGTGCCCCTAGTGGTAGTAGTATTTCTATCTGCCATCTGGCAAATAATTGGTCTTGAAAAAAATAACATAGCTTTTAAGCTAGATCAAAAGTTGAAATGTCATTATTGTTCATAAACTTTACTTTTAAGTAAACTTGTAAATCAGCCAATTAGTTTTAATATGTTCAAACATGATTGATCTGGTGGAAATTTAGAAAACAGGAAATGTAATAAGAATTTCTTTTACCTTATCCATTTAGTGAATTCCAGCTATTTTCAATAGAAATAAGGGCATTGCTAGGATAATGTTTTGAATTTTAAAACATTTAAAAGTTAAAAAAGAAATGTTTTTTTCAGTATGCCACCATGGTACAGTTGCAAAAGATGAGTTGATGTGTTGTCGTGTTACATGTCAACCAGGATTCCAAGCAAAATGGTGCACGCCTGACAACATGACAAGCGGTTATTGTGAAGCATGCACAGAAGATTCTTACAGACCTGATTTCTCAGTGTTAGGAAAAAACGATATATGTCAAAAAAAGTAAGTTACCCCCCCCCCCCCCCCCTAAAGCATGAAAAAGTGAATGAAAGTTTAGTTCTGAAGATAACACGATATTTCATTACAAAAATATTATTTTGAAAACAACTGGCTATTTCTCTGTTTTGATAAAGTTAAATTTTGTCTTTTTTGTGCTCCCTAGTAAAGTGCAAACTGACTTTTTTTTCTGGTTTTTTTATTTCAGAAAAAAATGTATTGCAGAAGACAATATGGTTATAAAATTGAATGGGTCCTCTACAGAGGATAGAATCTGTGATTGTAAGCCAGGGTTTGACTATGATAAGCAAAAACATTTTTGCCATCCAGTCAACAATCCGTTAATTGACGGTAAGTCTTAAGAATCGATAACTTTTGAGGGGTTTTGTATATAACAGAAATGCAGCAGGCTTGTTGAGCAGGTCAACAAAAAAGGCATGCCTGCAGGTCCAGACCCCCAGATTTTCAAGGCGGACCCCCAGATTCTGACTGTTTGGGGGTCCTTATGGACAGCACAAGTCATCCTGCAGTGACATTGATAGTGCCATGTTTATGTTCAATGTTTTATTTCTTTTACCCATTTCTTTTTCTGTAGCTGATGTCTCACATGTCCAAAATGATACCACTCCAACTATAACAGACCCAGGAACAGATATATCCACAAACAATACCAGCAAAAATGAAACAAGCAATTTACAACATCATTTTAAAAGTAACTGGCTATCCTTTTTGGTGATTGTACCAATAGCAGGATTAGTATTGATAGGTTATTGTTGTTTTAAAAAGTGCAGACAAGGAGATTACATTGAGACTGAAACAAGAGAAATGAATTAGTTGATTCTGAAGTTTATATTCTTTATTGTCAATGAGAAAATTGGAATTGAATACAATCAAAATTTAGGTAAAAAAAATATGAAAGCTTTCTTTTGTTAAAAAACTTTTTTATCCAAAAAAAGTGAATAAATAACTTGCCTTACATTTGAATCAAGAAAGGAAGAAGACAGAATGCAAGCTCTAGACATGAATTTCTTTCATATTTTCATTTGAAATGTTGATCTTCGGAAATATTACAATTAAAAAAATAAGCATATCAAGACAGTAGTCACAATTGTAGGTGAGCACTTTTAATTTTCTATGTCTACTCTGTTACCAAGATTACATAGACTTAAGGTAAAAAACAAGTACTTTTAAGTACTTTTTTTTTCTTCCAAAGATAATTCTTTTTGAATGCCAACATGATCCAATCTGATTTTTTTATAAAGCCATTGTTTTGTCATCATATAATTATGTATTTAGGAAAAATCTCTTTTTTATAGTTTTTAGGGAAATTTTGTCATTTCTACTCTATCTTAATTTGAACAAAAAATACATGCTAATTTTGTTATAGTTACCTTAAGATCTGATCATGAGATTTACAGAGATGGTAGCTATTTTGACCATGGGTAAGCATTGAAAGACATTATAATCACCTACTAATGCTCATTCACATTCTGTCTTGCCATGTTTATATTTCTAGTCTAAAATCTGTACAAATCTCATCATATATTATTGTCATTCCATTGCATTTTGTGAAATAAATACTGTGATATTTTTATTATTATAGCATTGTATCCTTTATTTATTTCTGTAATTATAATTTGCAACCTTTTAATGCAAATATCAAATGAAACAGCCTGATGGTTTCTACTACATAAATATAGTGTCTCATAGTGATATTTGACAATGAAGACCTGAGGCATCTAAAACTGTATTTACATTGAGTTGATTTGAAGTGACTTTTTAGCCGGAAATCTTTGAAGCCTTTTAGTCTAAAGGCAGATACGATTTTAAAGTCTGTCTAGTTGAAGTGTATTGACAAATCCTTGGACTTTTTAGCATTGCCACTAAACAACAGCTTTAAACTTTTGTGACCTTCTAATCAATATAAACTTATATAAATCAAAATATTGGATAGGTTAATTAGTTACAAAAAAAGCCTAAAACTTCGGAAATAAACTGTATTCGAAAGTTTATTTCCAAGAGCTTTCAATCCAGCCACTAGGACTTGTTCACTGATAGTACAATAGTAAATTAATGATATAAGTTCATAGGTATTTTGTTGTTGTACCGCATGTCCTTCTATTATATAAATCACAGTTACCGAATTTGATTATCTATATTTTGAATTTTGATTTCAGTTTTTGAAGTGGGTAGTATTAGTAATTGATAGTATTGTAAACTCAGATTTGATCCCAAATCTCTGCATGTACTGAAGTAATAGGTGATAAAAAATGTAATTAACTCATTTTCAGGAATTTTATCACAACATGAAATTATAGAATATATGAGATAGAATATGTTTAATCCCATATTACATAAATAACTGTTGTATTGATAATAAACAAACTTGTACTAAGATTCAGAATATTAAAATCATGTGGGTATTTTTGAAAAATGGTGATTTTTTATTATAAAACTTCATACAATTTTTAATATGTTTTTGCTTGAATGGAAATATGAAAACATTCAAAAATCTCTATGGGAATTTAATATGGGAAATCTGATCAGGACATCATAGGCGGATCCAGGGGAGGGGGCACAGGGGGCACTCCCCCCCCCCCCTAAGTTGATAGTTAAAATAACAGTGATCAGTGTTATTTTATATTATATTTTACCAAAATTGATATTGTGCAGTGTGTTGTGAAGATTGAATTTATACACCCCCCCTCCCCCCTGTTTGTAAAATTTAAGACAATATTGTGCCCCCCCACCCCCCCCTTTAGCAAAATCCTGGATCCGCCTATGGGACATGCTTCAAGGGTGTAAATAAAAGCTTTTCAGACCACATTCTCTATATTAAATTCCCATAGAGATTTTCAAAATGCTATTTTTCTAATTCTCATAGAAGATAAAAAATATCTAAATCAAATGCAGTTGACTGCTCGTATCTTTCGTGAAAAGAAATTCTTAAAAAAAATCTATATACACATTTAGTTTAAACAAAAAACATGTTTTTAATATTCTGAATACTCCTGTATATAATATTATGCAGTTGTGTTCCAACAAAAATAAATAAAAAACATTCATATTTTATTAATATAAAGATTCATATATTGCAAGGGGTTATTTCGTTGAAGGGACTATAGTATATGTGACAAGATTCAAGTAGAAGGGAGTTTCCACTTCCTTATTCAATAAACAAAAATCTAATCATAAAATTGCAGAAAAAGATTAATTATGATTAAGAAATGATCATTTAAATCTCAGAGTTAACTGGTAGATTGTATCAATCATAATTTGAACGGGATGTGGCTTACAATCATATTTTGCATTTATAAAGCTTTTTGATACTACCTAACCCTGTGTTGTATGTAGTTGATAAAAAAATATCATGATATTCAGAATAACATATAACACTAATGACAATAACAAAATTAATAAGGATGAATATTATAATGACAATGACAATGTATAAATAAAAAGATATTGATGATGATAATAATGATAATATAATATAAAATCATAATTATACTCTCATTAAAAAAAAAAAAAATGGTGATAAAATTCCTAAAAGAACAAAGACTGAACTATTTTCTAACATATTACTGATGGGACACTCGGTTAGAGGTA
>JAVSBT010446794.1:0-10313 GCA_033118115.1 Pharyngocirrus eroticus
TTAAATTATAAAACGCTATAAGGGGAGGGGGGGGGGGGGAGTATTATACCTGCATCACATTTTGTC
Organism: Pharyngocirrus eroticus; assembly: GCA_033118115.1. NCBI lineage: Eukaryota > Metazoa > Annelida > Polychaeta > Saccocirridae > Pharyngocirrus > Pharyngocirrus eroticus. Next base: position 67 of record JAVSBT010446794.1, read on the forward strand.
CCTATCCAACCATCTTTGCACCTTTCTTCACATTTCCCTGTCTCATGGTGACAGCTTCCATTACCTGCACAGTAAACACTACAGGAAAGGCTACAATTTTCACCATATTTGTCTTCTGTACAAACTAGATTGAAGAAAACAATGAATATATTTTAAGCATAGGGGGATCTCAAATTGTGATGCATTTTATGGGGCGGATTGTTTTGATTATATGGTTGGATCAATAACTCTTCTTGATTACTTCATTAACTATATAAGAGCAAATCTTGTTAGTCTATTTGATACTGATGGCAAGAAACAACTTTCACCAACCTTGATCACATTTGTCACTCTGCCATCCGATTTCACACCCTTTATGACATGTACCATCTACATGGTTACACGTGTCTCCATTCTTACAATGACCACTACATGTATTATCGCATTCAGAACCATACTGCCCAAAATCACATTCTAAGAGAAAACATTCCATAGACTATCAATTGATATGTTTATTTTGAATTCAATCTTTCAAATGCCTGGAAAATTCAAGGAAGGAAAGAAGAGTGATTGTTTTGTAACCACAATTGTAATTTTTACTTCAATGTTATTATACTGAGAATACCTTGATCACATGTTTCATTCTGCCACCCTAGCTCACACCCATTAGGACATCTACCATCTACATAGTTACATGTGTCTCCATTCTTACAATGACCACTACATGTACTGACACATTCAGAACCGTACTTCCCTGAATCACATACTGACAGAACAAAATACATCAAAATGTCAATGGTTTTATCTATTCTTTAATCACTAATACAGAATACCCAACCAATCAGATGTTTTCTATAATTCCATCCCTTTTTCTTCACAATGGACACAGTCTAATATATCTCACCATTGATAAAACACTCATTAAAAACATACTTGATTAGCTAATTGTGCCTTGTCTAATGCTAGAGTAATCATACCATCAAACAACAAACATTTGAAATTAGTAGATTTCAAAACGGATCATATCACTTTATGTTTAGTATGTCTCATTTTGTGACTTCTTATTCATATCAAATGTAACCTACTTGCCCTAGATTCATGTTATGCTGCTGTAAATTTGAATTATAAAAGTCTATAAGGGGGAGGGGGAAGGGGTTATATTACCTGCAATACACTTGTTCCCTATCCAACCATCTTTGCATCTTTCATCACATTTTCCTGTCACATGATGACAGCTTCCATTACCTGCACAGTAAACACTACAGGAAAAGGTGCAGTTTTCACCATATGTGTTTCCTATGCAAACTAGATTGAAGAAAACAATGGATATATGTAAAGCTTAAGGGGTCCCATATTATGATAATGCTTATTTTTTTTGGGGGGGGGGGGATTTTCTCATAATGTTGTTAGCTCTTCTGGTTTTCTTCATTACTTATAAGAGCAAATCCTATAAGTCTAGTTGATATTAATGTCAACAAACAACTGTAACGTACCTTGAACACATTTGTCATTCTTCCATCCTGGTGCACACCCTTTATGACATGTACCATCTACATGGTTACATGTGTCTCCATTCTTACAATGACCACTACATGTACTGTTACACTCAGAACCATATTTTCCAGAATCACAATCTGAAAGAAACATACCCAACATGTCAATAATTTTGTTTTATTTGTTCCTATCATTATTTCAGAAAACTCAACATTTTTTGTCATTCTTTTTTGGACATAACTTCATATTGACCACTGTCTAATATGTTTGTTTTAATCTTTGATCAACACTTAATATAAACCACATTTACTATGCTAAATGATTAAATGATAAAAGACTCTAGGAGAAAACATAATAATTGTTATTACAAACCTTGATCACATTTGTCATTTTTATATCCAGGTTCACAGCCATTGGGACATTTACCATTGTCATGATTACAAGTTTCACCATTCTTACAATGACCACTACACGTTATGGCACAGTAAGAACCATACTTCCCTGATTCACATTCTACAGTAACATTAACATAATTGAATCTATAGTTTGATTGAAAAGACTAGCATAATTATGCATCATCGAAAAACAAAAACGTAATAGCAAAAAACTGCAAACTTACACACAAAACAAAACAGTCTGATCATTATTCTGTTTCTGTCTACAATGTATTTAGTTATTGTCATATAAGCCTCATTTATATCAAGTATACTATTCTTAAATTCATAACATTAAAGAGTTAAAAGAATTTCTTGCAAACATGCAAAAATGTACTGCTATATTGTCCTAATGTTCAAATACAATCTTTCAAACTGTTAAATGTGTCAACTACCTATTTTACATTTGTCCCCTGTCCAGCCACTGTCACATCCATTGTCACATTTCCCTGTCACGTGATGACATGTTCTAACAACTGCACAGTGATCACTACAGAAAGAGGTACATTCCTCACCAAAGGTTTTTGCTGTGCACTCTGGATAAAGAACCATTACAATATTATATAATTTTAATTGCATCGCTGAAAGCTTAAATGTAAGTTGAATAGAAATCGATTGCAAAATTATATTAAGCCATTCCAAATTGATAAGTTGGTCGATGGATGTTGCAGTACCAAGAATGGGGTCGGCGGTCGATTTGTTAAAAAAAAAATCTTAATCGCCACTTAAATTGACAATCATTTAGTCTAGTACATAGAAAATAAGAAAAAGGTCAAGATGCTCTGTATTGCAAGGAAAAGGAAATCATGTTGTATTTGTTTAATAAAAAATAACTTTATAGTTCTTTATTTCTAACTGGAAATGTATATTACAAGCCTACAACGATTTTGCTGTCCTAATTTTAAAGTGACATTAAAAAAAATGTATCAATCGTGAAAATATGAGTCGGTTGAATCCATCGACCAACTAATCAATTTGCAATGCCCTTATCAATATATGTTCTTGATAAAAAAAGAAGAAACCACTTTCCTGATTTTAACAGAGGTAATCAGAATGTTGTACTTACCTGTATCGCATTTAATACCCTGATATCCTGTTTCACATCCATTAAGACAAGAACCATCCATACGACTACAAATGTCGCCATCTTTACAATTACCACACACACTGTCACAATTAGGACCATACTCCCCTGATACGCATTCTGTATTCAAGAGATACAAATACAAAATATCATAGTTATAATACAAATGTTTACTTTTCTGTCCCCAATGTTTTTGTGTACAAGAACTAAAGTAAACGTTTCAAAAATATATTTGCAAAACATTGCAGTTAGGCAAGTTCATATGTCAAACTAAAAGAATACACTTAGTCTTACCTGCTAAACATCTGTTCCCTTTCCAGCCATTTTTACACCCTTCCAAGCATTTCCCTGTCACGTGATGACATTCCCCACCACCTACACAGTGAGAACTACAGACAATGGTACAATGTTCACCATATGTCAAATTACTGCAAACTGTCAAATACAAAATAGAAACTTACATAAAAGTCACTGTGATAAGATAATTTATTTACTTTATTTTGTTTATTAGGTTTATTTATTCCTGTTTTTAATTGTCCATACACCTGGATTCTATGAAGTCTTTCGAAGAATTAGTTGAATCTAAACAGACGACTCATATGTTCTATAACCTAAATTTCAATGTACATTTCTTCTACATTTTCTTTGTTCGCTGTTACAAAAAGGCATTAGGAATGACTCAAAAATAAAAAATAAAATTAGCTGGTAGATAGGTATATAAATCAAAATACATTTATACACATAAAAGGGTTTTAAAGGCATACCTGCTGTGCATTTGTCCCCTTTCCATCCATTTTTACATCCAGCTTCACATGTCCCTGTCACATGGTGACATTGACTGTCACCATCACAGTGAGAACTACAGGAAAAGTTACAATGGTCACCATATGTCAATTCACTGCAAACTATTAAATACACAAGTCATATTTGCATAAAAGCCAAATAGTAAATTAAGTACTAGAATATTATTGGGTGTTTGTTGTGGGTTTTTTTTTGGGGGGGGGAGGTCTTGTTTTTTGGGGTTTTTTGTTGATCAATTAGCTACTAATGTTTTTAACTGATGATATATTTGAGGGTTATCTTAAACTCAGAAAGAAGACACATATTCGTTCTTAGTACATACACATTGTCTTAAACAATTCTGCATTACTATCTGATCTCTACCTGTTAAAAGAGACCCTGGTGACTGTTTGTTTGTTCGTTTTGTGCCAGTAACGATAAACAGACTGGGGACATTTAAAAAAAATGTAAATGGGTTGATGTAGAACAAGGCTGGATCCTCTGTTTCTTTGTATCCGTAAGAACCAAACATCTTTATAATGTTCAGATTTTTGTCTCACTTTCAAGTTATTGAGTGGTTAATTTGCATTTTTGAAATAAAAATGGATATTCAAATAAGTTCTCTTCTACACATAAATGATAACTTTATCGAAATTTGGTTTAAAATGAAATAATTATGATGTATTATTTTTCACAGCTTTTTTTTATAAACTAGTCCTGAAATTAAAGAAACAAAAAAATCACTTTCCTCATCAACACAGGATAAGCAAGATATTTACTCACCATTATAACATTTGACACCCTGATATCCTGGTTCACATCCATGAGGACAGGAGCCATCCTTACTATTACAAATGTCGCCATCTTTACAATTTCCACATACACTGTTACAATTAGGACCATACTCCCCTGGGTCACATTCTGTTTTCATTGATAAATATATTAGAATAAAGGTATTAATGTTTTTTGTTTTTTTTATATCTCAAACACATCTTTGACATAAGTTGCAGTTAGGTCAGTTCATATGTCAAATTAAAGGAAAACCCTACCTTCTATACATTTGTCCCCCTTCCAACCATCATCACATCCATCTCCACATTCCCCTGTCACATGGTTACAGTTACCATCATTTACACAGTAAGAACTACACATGGAGTTACAATGCTCACCATATGTTTTTAAATTGCAAACTGTCAAAAATAGAAATTGAATAAAAGTAAAAAAATTGAAGCTGACCTGTGATAGAATTATGATTTTTTTAAATTTGTTGACTACCTTTATTTGTTCTTGTTTTTAGAGTTAATCAGGTCTTTAATTTAAAAAGTGTTTAATCGTGTAGAAGCCACATATTTTGTTAAAATCAAATTTCAATGTTCATAATTTTTTCACATTTTCTCTACTTGCTGTTACAAAAAGGCATTAGGAATATATTAAAATAAAATAAAAACTTGGCTGATAAATAAATATCAAAATCACATAAATGTATACACGCAATAGTATTTTAAAGCATACCTGCTATACATTGGTCCCCTGTCCATCCACTTTTACATCCTTCCTCACATGTCCCTGTCACATGGTGACATTGACTATCACCTCCACAGTGAGAACTACATGGAGAGTTACAGTTTTCACCATAGGTCAATTCACTGCAAACTATCAAATACACAAATCATATTTGCATAAAATCCAAAGATGAAATTAGGAACTGAGTTGTCTTGTTGTTTATTTTCATGTTTTATTTGTGTTTACTTTTTTTTTGTGTTCCCAATGAGTTATCATCTAGTGTTTTGTTCTATTAATGATATTTTTGGAGACTATCTTAAACCTACAAAGTAGACTTGAATATTTGAAGATGTATGTAAAGTATTTTAGCATTACATGTTAAAAAATAAAACTGATTTATTTTTATTGTTTTCATTTCAGTCAGTTACAGCTGCTATAGCTATTAGATTGGAGAATCCTAGAAAGAAAAACCTGTTGATAAAGAACAAGGCTGCTTGTTTCTCTGTATCTAGAAGTAAGCTACATCATAACTGCTAAGTACATGTAAATAACAAGTAGTTACTCTTCTAGTATCCCATATTATAATATAGTAACATTTATTTCTATAAATCATTATACATATTCTTTTTACTTTCCTCATCAATCAAAAGTAAGCAAGGACATTTGACTTACTTTTATTGCATTGGTCTCCCTGATATCCTGTTTCACATCCATTAGGACAGGAGCCATCCTTCTTATTACAAATGTCGCCATCTCTACAATGTCCACATACACTGTCACAATTAGGACCATACTCCCCTGAGTCACATTCTGTATTCATAGATTGGGAAAGATAAAAAGGATAAGAACACAAATCAAAATTGAGTTTACAAATTATAATATTATAACATAAATGTGTATTCTTTCATCTATAATTAGTTGTTTAAAGTCTTATCAATATGATACTCTCAAATTATAATTTACCTGTCATACATTTGTCCCCTTTCCAGCCAATTTTACACCCTTTTCCACATTTTCCTGTCACATGATGACATTTGGTGTCACCTCCACAGTGAAAACTACAGACAGAGGTACAATTCTCACCATACGTTTTTTCCCCGCAAACTATTCGCAACAAAAAGTAAGAAAAAGGGTTAAAGCTTGCTTTTGGTTCCTTAATCCTAACTTCTGTAATGCAAACAAGTTTAATCAATGCCGATAGCTGTAATATTAAAAATATCATACCGTTTTCAAGGACATTTTTTGTTAAGCATTTATCCGTAGATTGTTTTGTTATTTCATGTAACAATAAAGGTACATTTCTGTTTGCTTTCCATCCTTTTTGTTTAACTTTATCATGCCCCTCTGCTAAATTGTTGTTATGGCCATAAATCTTTTTATATTCAAATTAATGATTTTTTACCAACTGGAATTAAACTGATCTGTATTAATTCTATTTTTTTTAGAAAATTAGGCTGTTTACTCTGATCAAAACATCAATTACCAGTTTCACATTTGTCCCCTGTCCAGCCACTATCACACCCATTGTCACATATCCCTGTCACGTGATGACAAGTCCGGACAACACTACAGTAATCACTGCAGGAAGAAGCACAATTCTCACCATAGGTTTTTTCTGTGCACACTGGAGAAATAACAATTATCTGAATATAAATATACAACGCTTGTTTCCCTGCCATTCTTTCATCTACCATTTGTCCTTAACAGGCTCAAAAACTAACACCCTGCAATAATTATGATACTCTGAAATCATATGCCCTTATTATATTTTATTTAAGAAGATCTTGCATCTTTTTTTTTTCAAATTTTGGATAGCATAATTATATGAAATCCATCTTTCGTGAACAATGCCATCTTTCAGAATGTTGAGATAATATTATATCTTAATGCTTTGGAAGATGATACTGTTCATGAAACATGGATTTCATATAATTATGCTACTGATGAAGGATCTGCTATCTCTCTGTGTATTGAATAACAGGAGTAACAGGATTACTAACCAGTATAACACCAATCTCCCTTCCAGCCATAACTACAACCATTAGAACATCTACCAGTGTCACGGTCACATAGCCCATCAGTTCCTCTACAGTTCACACTGCAATTGTATTCACAGCCTAGTCCATATTTCCCATTTACACAGTCTTTATTTAGTACATAGAAATCGTGAAAAGGTTTAAACGGTTATGAGTTTTTCAAGGATTCAAGTATTTATCTTTAATAGTAAGACAAAAAAACGAAGGGGAGCTTACAATGCATAATTGAAATAGTCACACAGTATACTTTAATGAGTGCAGTATATTTCCCTGTGTTACTTCCCAGCACATTAGCTCTGTTCGAGCATTTAGAAATCAAAACAGTCTGATTTATCACTCTTTACTTTTTTTTAAGCAGAGCTGTTAAACTGATTTTCATATTTTATGTTTAGTAATTAGTAGCATTATCGTCTATATAATATTAAAAAACAATCGATACAAGTACCTTGACATTGAGGAGCCTTGTAGTTTCCATTGATACACGTGTCACATGCTCCAGTGATCTGATGACATGCACCATGTGTTTCTGAACAGTCACAAGTGTTACCACAGCCACTATCAGAACTCTTGTATGTACCATTGGTACAAACTGTATTTAAAAGAAAACAGTTACAATGAAGTGCCCAATACTTGACCCCAAAAAGATACATGTGTGCCAATACTTGTATATCATTATTTCTACTATATGTTTGCACAATATCATAAGAAAGTACCTGTTTTCACTACAAGTACGACTTTTAATGATAATGATAATGAATTGCTGAGAATTTCGACAGAAATAATATTAGAAGAATTAGCTCTCACCAAAGTAAACACTGATTGCACCCCAACCGCCACATATTTGAGATGAGTCCGATGCACATGTATAATTACATTTATTAGATGGTCCCCTATGTGGGTAGGTATTACCACAGAAGCATTCTCTACCATTCTGAAATAAAGATTGTGATAACAAATAACGCCACTATGTTAACTCGGATTTTATATATTACTGTTGCATAATCATACGATTCTAGATTAGCCAGAGTGGTTAGAGTCCGTTTTTTCAATATCTATATACTTATAAGTCTTACATAAAATATTTTGAGATATGCGTGTACGTCTTTGATAGAGACATATTTAAAGAGTGGGGGTATGGTTGAATATTGAAATCAGTAGATTTTGTTATTGTTTTACTTTTTAGTGCTCCTTTTCCATCATACATCATATTTTAATCACACCTTGAAAGTTTTACTCTGTAATAACAGTACCCAATTATTTGTTATTGTTGATTATTCTTCTGCATCATGTATCAATGAATAAAATAGCATCAATTAATCAGACACTTGTCAACTTTGGAGAGCATGGTGGCTCAATGACAAAACATGCGCCTAGAAATCACAAAGTTGAGGGTTTGAGCCACGCTTTGTCCCATCACTGCGTCCTTGGGAAAGATATTTAGTCTCAATTTCCCTTCTTTACCAAGGAAACGGTACCGGAAATACTCTGGGAAAGTAACCTGTGATAGACTAGCATCCTGTCTAGGGAGAGTGAAAACTCTGAGTTGCTTGTGCTACAACAATCGGGTATAAGCACCGACCTTATGGTCTTGATGGCTCGATATATTTATATGCAAGAGAAGAAACACAACCAATATAGTTACTGTCATAAAGAAAAAGTTTTTAAACCAAATATCAAAGCATCACGCAGGTTTCGTTAAAATAAAAATTAAAAAAATCAGATAATAACCTGTCAACCATGACATTTTCCTAAAAATATAATTCTTACCTACAGCTCCTCTTTCGGGCCTGCTAATAAAGCTGATATCATGATTGACTGCCAGATCAAATTGAAGATGTGAGATCAATCACATGTCTAACTTTTTTACTTAAAAAAAAAAGGGAAAGCCATACTCGAGCCAATAAGGCCCACCAGGCCGGTGCTTATCCCCAGTTCATGTAGCACAAGCGAATGAGAGCTTTCCCTCCCCCTGTACAGGAAGCTAGTCTATAGCAGGTTACTTCCCCAGAATATATCTGGTACCCATTTGACGTTTCCTGGGTAAAGAAGGGAAATTGGGACTACGTATCTTCCCCAAGGACGCAGACATGGTGCAAGCAACATAAAACACTATTAATACCATTCTTAATTATGTATACGTTATTCGTATACATAATTCAGAATGGTATTAGTGGTGTTTTTTATTTAGCGATCTCACCTCTAATCCAGCATAGCGTTTCCGTTGTGTATTACAGTGGGCTATGCACGACTCTATGGTGTATCCGATATGGTGATAGTGATATTGATAGTGCACTGGATTTTGATGCCAAACTCTGTCATTCCTGGAATCTTTGAAACACCCTAAATCTGTTTTAAAATAAATGCTGATTTAGGACAGTCTGCATAATTTGGGATGAAACTAAATTTACCATACATTAATCACACCCTTTTCACCTATACAGTCTTTACACTATGTAAAAAAATAATTTAATTGTTCTCCAATTTAACCATTTTGCCATATCTAAAAAAGGCACTGCACCTGATGCAAAGATAAAATATTCATGGTCAGTTATAGTGTACATTTCATTTACTCTTTTGTGTACTATATAATGTACTTACATGTATATGCAGTAATTCCTGATAACAGACTGATTATCAACAGCTGAAATATCAAAACTCTCATTGTGGTTTACAAGTCATAGAAGAAGATTATTGATAAAACTAATGGAAAGTATATAAAGTTTTGAAATTACTTATAAGTCGCGTTAAGTAAAATGTCCATGCTATAAGTAAGCAGTCAACCATTTAGTATCTACACAATTCTACCGTGCACTATATGAGAATTGTTTACCATTACTAATATTAGCAGCCATGCATAGTTGCGCTGAAGGGGTGGTTGTCGTCCAAATTATTAACATGTGTGGACGGGGTACACTTGAATCTATACAAGTGTGGACC
>JAVSBT010446805.1:0-10312 GCA_033118115.1 Pharyngocirrus eroticus
GTCTTTTTATTTTCAGGCTGTGATAAACAGTACAATCACACCCAATATGACTTTTACAAAAACCTCCCAAAAATTTGGACAGTGGTCGGATCCCAGAGCCAACACAGTGTACGGTTTGGGCTTTGGATCTGAAGCTGAATTAACCAAGGTAAGTTCAACATTACTATTCCACACCTTTCACAGCATCACCATTAAATGGGAATGAGGCTGAATTGTCTATGTAACAAGCTATCTACATGTAAATGGGCAAGTCTTCTAATGGAAGTTTTAATGTTCCCTGTAGAGTCGTCATTTAAAATGGAACACTTTTCCGCTATCAGAAACATGGTCATGTGATGTATCAGAGTTTTTGTTAATTGTTCAAATTCGTGGATAAAAGGTTATCTTCCTTCAAATTTCTTGTCTTCGTAATTCAATCCGGAAAGGTTTAAAGCGTACTTTCCTGCTATGTTCTAGCCAGATTTTCTCTGTTCCATAATGCAGTGCACATTTCTGTTCCTGCTTTGTGATCTTTATTTTCTTGTTTCCAAGGCAATGACCTGTAAAGATGACATGCTTTTTCGTTCCTAATCTCCAAAAGAAGGAAACCAATGCCTCCAAGCAAAACTTCATCTCTATTAAACTTCACAGCTGAACATGCTTTTAGGAGTTAAAACTCACAGTCTAGACACATCACAAGGTTTTGTCAATTTTATTTTCATTTTAGAAATCCTTTTCTTCTTTTTTTCATTCAGAATAAAAACCGAAAGTAATTCAATATCCCCATGTCTGAAAGGTCCTCCCCAGAGTCAGTTTTTTTCCTTCTGGTGGCTTTTGTGTTTTAATCTTCCATTAATTCTTTCTACTGTGTCTTCCATGTTACTCAGTCCTATAAAATATCACAGCAATGTCATTTGTATTCTCTACCAGAATAATTCTTTTTAGAAATAGCGGGATGAAAAATGTTTCAAAATGAATAGACTTAATTCACAATAGATATCTGCAAGTCATTTTTTTCTGGTTTTTAATAAATAAATGAGGTAATTTGAATAAAAAACAGCTTGGTCACTCAGGATGCCTGTATTGTGCTTTGCATGTTGAATGTTTTCATATTGTGTCCTCAATGACATGTTTATCAGATTTGGTTATTCTTTATAACGGAAGGTTTAAAAAAAAAGGCAGATTTGAAATGTATTCAATTTGCAATCTCCTTTTCAGTAAAATGTAGGATATTAACTCCAAATTTAGGAAAATGGGTTGCCTAAGTGTTATTGAATGGTATAGATTTATAAGTCGAGAAACTGCACGTTTTACAGAGGGAGGGAAGGAAGGTGTGAATATTGTCTAACAGAGCATACCTAAATAAATAGACATTAACTTCATTTTGTACCAGCTTGACTGAAAGATGGCTGAACAAAATCATAGTTGCTGTTGAAAAGCTAGAGGCTCTTTAAAAAAAATAAGTGTAACATAATAGACAGAGTGTAGAAGGAAGTAGAATAGTGCCACCAATGCAGAAGACACTATCTAACTAGGCTAGAAGGATTGAAGGAAAAAAGAAGTGCAAGTAGGGAGATGATTTTTATTTTAGAGATGTAAGACTATCTGCTAGTCATTCCAACAATCCTACAAAATCTGGACCAATTATATTTTATGTAAAGTAGGTTTCGTTGAATTTATTAGATTATTATGTCTTTACAGAAGGCCGGAATGTAAGAAATATTTCCTTTGAATAATTAAGTTAAAGTCAAGATTCATTTCAACCACATTGCTGTATAATGGTTTGATATTACCGTAGAAATAAGGTTTTTTTTCGGTAAAATGGTTTCAATGCTGATTTAGATGATATTTGGAAAAGGAAATTAATGAAATACATGAAACAAATTATTTACGGTGTGGGTGAAATTCTAGGGAATGGAAAAAAAGAAAATCCAGGAAATAGAGTTATTAGCTTTGAGGTAATGCATAATGCTGCTTAAAGCAAAGAAAATATCATTGGCACTGCATTTTCCTGACTTATCATTACAAAATAAAACTGAGAAAAGAAAAAAAGGACTTTCTTACCAAGTGAGTCAAAGTTGGATGGTTGTTTTAAAAATCAAATTGCATAATTATAAAAATCATTGTGATATTTGATAATAAAAGAAAACGTTCCTCGGGGGGATAAGAGAAGAGAAAAAAAATATGAATATTTTTTTCTTAGAGCAAAGACCTTTCCCTCTAATGCGTATGACCTAAGAGAAATTAATCTTGATTGATAAGAAGAAAATCAAACGTTTTCCATTTATTGGAAGGTTTATTTTGCAAATTAGCTAATATTCTTGAGTTGTAACACAAACATCATTTGGGAGGACAGGAACTGAATTAGATTTTCATGACAGCGGTGGATATTAGACTTTGATAGAAGAAAGTATTGCTCTCATTTCTGTGATCAATTTAATAGATTTCTGTAATGAAGCCTATAGACTCCCAAGAACATCTCCTGATGACATTTCTTCAGTTATCTATTATATTGACATCTTATTTATATCAATGGGTTGTTGCTACTTTACTCCAGTCAGAGTTGAATATGAAACTTGGTTACAGCTTGGGGTAATATGAAATATGCTTTCCTCCAATCATAACTTCTTCCACTTTTTTTAAAAGTTTTTCCTTCATTTTGAGGGAAGTTTTCTTCTCATTCTAACAAAAGCACATATAGAAGTGATCCTAAATCATCAGAAAGCAATCAATACTAGAATGTCAGATTATTTCATGATCCATAAACTTAAGAACATGTATGTGTGCAAAATTTGCCAATCGTTTCTGCCTTACATCAAACCAAACATACAGTGTGATGAATGAGAGAAAGCCTTGCTTTGAATAAAGCAGGTTTAGTAATGGTAGCATTTTATAGATTTGCCATGTGATCATGAAATATTTCCTGATTTTGTGATCGAAAGAAATGAGATAATTTGATTTTCTTCTGGGCATGATTTGAGATTTCTGTTTGGAAAATTACAGAAGTATTTTCTGCTGACTGACATGTTTTGATATAATAAAAAAAATTGTTTGATGAAAGTACTGGATCGTTTTTTTCTAAATGTAAAGGGAGAAGACCTTTATTAATAAAGATTGAATATTGCATTTGTAAATCCTACACGTTGATCATTTGGCAAGAAGTCAACAGTAATCGTAAGAACATTCACCAGGGGTGGTAACTGATTCATTATAGTAAAGTAAGAAACAGGAGCTTTATTTACATACTGTACTTTTAGTACATAATAACGGAGCATCTATTGAAATGTTTTTGTCTCTGCCTCGAAATACATTCTTCAATTAAAGAATTAAAAAATGTTGTTCAATGATGTATATTCATTCATGGATGTGTCTGTCTAATTGTGTTTGATTCTACCTGTTACCTTAGCTGTCATTTTAAGTTGCCTCAGTCAACATGTAAAGCCTTACTCCATCCTTTTGACAGGCTGCATGATGGATGACTGTTGATCAAAGTTTACCTTTAGATTTCTGGAATATGCCTCTGTTAATTGTTTTTTATAATTGCCTTCTATTCTGGCAAGAACTTTTTGGTGCTGACATGCATGTAAATGTGCAATGATAGATATAAATTTGGAATGGATGAATGTTTAATACAGAGTTTGATTCAGACAGGAAGCAGTTTATTTTCCATTACGAATAATTTGTCTGATAGATTTGATGAAGTTGTTGTTTATTTCTTTAATGAACATATAAATGGAATGGGAAGACAATGAATGTCCTGTCATTTATGACTTTCAGTGAATTATTTTTTGAATTTTTGTCTGTTTCTTGTTTAGTTTGTTGAAAAATTCAAAGAAGTGAAAGAGTTGACTAGAGTAGCAGCACAGTCCAAACCAGTACCACAAACAAATGGAACAGAAACAAACCATGTCCTGCCAGATAGCAGTACCAACAGTCCACAGACGTCTAGTCTTTCAACATCACAGGTGAGAAAAACAAATGAAAAAGTCAAACTTTTAGAGGGTATACTTTTGTCTTGGACAATGTAAAGCTCAAACCATGCATCTCATTCTCAGTCAGTGATGCATTTTTATAAAATATTTAATATCTAAGCAATATTTAGCTTAGTATAGTGATGACATCTGATGTTATGTCAATATTTTAGACTAATGATCAAAATGTAACTTGTTTCTATAGACTGGTAGTCCAAATACTACCCCACTCCATGAGAGACAGTCCAGTCTACCAGCCAATAATGGTTCTGGTGAATCACAGTTGAAATATGAAAATGATCGCCTTAAAATTGCATTGGCACAAAGGTAAGTGGTTTTCACATACAGATGGAAATATTTCACCTTGCTGTAATATGTGTTACTGAAGCAGGCTTAATTGTATTTATATGAATTCAAAAGATAATTATTTAAAAATAGCATAAGGTTGTCTAAAATAGGTGTTGTAAGTTTTTGTTTATTTTTCTTACAGTTCTGCCAATGCTAAGAAATGGGAAATTGAACTTCAGACTTTGAAGAACAACAACGCAAGATTGACAACTGCATTACAAGAGAGCACATCAAATGTAGAAGAATGGAAAAAACAATTAGCTGCTTATAAAGAAGAGAGTGCGAGAATGAAAAAACGGGTAAGGGACAGTCATCATATTATGCAATAGGCAAGATTTTGTCTTCACGTCTAAATTTCCTCTTTTCAGAGAAAAGTTAATTTAAATTTGGTAAACTGAGGATAAAATTGTGACATCTTCAGATAGGTATTTTTGCATTATTTTCCAAGCAATGTTGCTTCATTTGGTGAGATAAACATACTTTGAATTTACATGTAGCTTACAAGCGTATGTTACTGTATTCAAGTAAAAGAGTTCTGTTTATCCAAACTGAAGGAAATTTTGTTCACCTTATGATTATTTTCGACTGCATAGGTCAGCAGTCATTGTCAGACTGAAGTGTACAAGCCTAATTTCTACCAGATGGCGCTTGGTGTAAAAGAACTCTTTTACTTGAATCAATATTACCAAACTTATGAATTTGTTTCATAGTATGTTATCGTATTTTACAAATCAATAAAGATTGCTAAAGCTTTTGGATGTTTCTTTGTTACAGGTGATGGAATTGGAGAAGTCAGGTGGGGGTGGTCCGGGTGGATCTGAAGTATTACAGAGACAAGTCATGGAATTAAATGAAAGGGTAGTAGATCTGGAAAAAGCCAATAAACTCAAAAGTGAGGTAAGACAAAACAAGATATCAATATTTGATGATTATCTTAATTCTACATTCAAATTGGATTTCAAGAGATGATGACATTTGTTATTTCCATGAAGTTAATTTCAAGATGATTTTATTAACAGGAAATTACAGAGTTGAATGGCACAATTGATGAACTGCGACCTTTGCAATTGATGAATCTCAAATTATCTGAAGGTAGCAAGGTAGGTACATCTTCAAGTCATTTAATGGTCTATGAAATGTTGAATTTTATAGAAAAACTCTTAAACTGTCCACCAGGTGTCACTGAATAAACAGAGGACTTTTTGAGTGAAAATATGATTACTAGTATTTGAATGATTATGAACCTTTTTTTTTCATTTTGCAAAGCCCTGCTTTCCATTGAAAATTTCTAGTTAATCTTTTATTACAAAATGTTGTCATTTTTTATATTGATGTATTTTGAGACAATTCTCTGTTTATATTTTTATTTTTTTCAAATTATATTTTTCAGAAATTAGAATCAGAGAATGATGGTTTGAAAGCCAGAACATCCGAATACCAAGCAGAAGTAGAAAATCTTAGAAAAAGCCAAGCAAAATCGAAACAGCAGTTAACATCATTGCAAGAAAAGTTTGGCAGCAAAATATCAGAACTTTACCAATTACATGACCAACTAACTAATACACTGAAACCTACAAGTTAGGCAGAATCACAAAGAAAGTTAGAGAGTGTTGCTTGAGAAATTAAGCAGAGGAAAGCTTTAAAATAATTTTTTGATTTACGAATTAAGAAAAAAAGCTTTATGGGGATGGCTAATAGCAAGTATTTCAATCTGCGTCAAAGAAAGAGACTTGGGACAGTACAGTCTGAGCTGAGGTAATGATATATACCTATACCCTGATGTAAATAATAATAAACATTTTTTTAAAGTAAGTGCTATGAAAGAAGGATTTTGTATATATCTATGGGTATTTCAAAACCTCTGTACATTCATTAAGCTATAAGGAAGATTTGAATCAAAGTATTTAGGGGCAGAATACTGATGGGCTCCTGTAATTGTGCCGTTGAATATGGCCCTATTTTTATTTGGTGTTCCTTTTATTCTTGTGAAGAACTATTACATTTTGCTGCGTGATATGATTTCCGGTGGCTCCTTGTATTTTGAACACTCAGAAATGGCATATTCATATGTTTTTTATTAACAATAACTTAACAAAGAATTGGAAGTTGCATATTAATAGAAATATGTCTAAAGAATTTACAGTTTTCTATATAATTTCTGATTCTGATACATATTGTATCTACATTTAATCAAGAATTTCGATGTGACCCAAGCCTGACTCTTGTTCTAAGGGAATCATGTACTGCAGGAGAGCACTATAAAGGTTGAAAATTAGCCTGTGACATGAAGAATTTAATTGTAATGTTATCTTCTTACTTATAGATGTGATCATATAATTTTAATATCATATGCATCTAGAATCTCGTCAACTTTTTCTGCAAATTATATTTATCTTTTTTCTATGTACCTCTACCTCCAATTTTCAAATAGAAATGTATTTAAATGTCAGGACAATGGGTGTTGATACACAAATTTGAAACATTTCAAGATTCGGGGGGTTTTCTGAAAATTCTTTGTATGAAAATCATTACATTGTTTGAAAGATGGATATGGATTTTCATTTACATGGAATAACCCATGGGACCAAATTAAGTAGTCCAAGTAGAAACAAAAAAGGAACTGACAGAAAGGATATGAAATTCTAGGCCTTGGTAAGGTGCTGTGTGAAATTAATGGTTTTATTGATGTTGGCACAAATAGTTCTACACTTTTTACTGAATGAACTAGATGATTGTCACCAAAGACTATATGATGGTAATGTGCAATGGATAGTAATTTATACAGCCTTAAAGAGATTATTTACTTAGAAGAGTATTGGGGTACAAATTATGAAAAAATGCTCTGTCAAGCAAAAACTTTTTGTTGTTTGAACCGAGACTTTGGGAATACAAGGCTTATTACACGTCAGGATATTGGTAGCATTGATAAAGGTTGGAAAAGTTTGATGACTTTATTAGGATTAACACGAAACAGCAGCAAACTGACAATTTTTTTGTCAAGTAGATTTAACTTTATTATTAACAGTTATAGAATTGCAAAATCATGAAATACTGATCTGTGAAAGAAATAGTTTTTCTATTGTCTTTAGTTCATTATTTACTGTTTTTTTATTCATTGGCTGAAATAAATTCTTAAGATTAACAATGTAGACTGTACATAAAGTGTTTTTCAGACAAAATTTGTAATACATGTGAATAAATGTACTGTGTAATCCTTGAATGACCTAGTGACATGACATATCACGTTTTAAACCTTTTTCTGGTTTTATCAAATTTCTGCATAATTTTAAACACTTGCCAATCTAAGCTGTCATTACTTAGATTATTTTTTAACCAAGAATGGAAGAGTTGTCCATGACATGTTTGAGACAGATTCAAATAAATATCTTTTAGATTGTTGTTAATCAATCAGAAGATTGGTCCATTGCAGGATTGATGAAAAGTCTATGTTGTATTTATAAACAAGCTATAAATGGTTGGAAGATGTGAACTATTTTCTCTTTGATATAAGTGTCATATTTATACACTAGAGTTCAGCACAGAACGTTTTTCTATGCAATGATATTTAAGACCGGCATTATGTTGTACATATTATAGTCACAGACATGAATAAAATAATAGTTAAAATATTGAATGTGTTTTGTTTTCCTCAGATGGTATCAGACTAATAGATATGCTGGAGTAAATTTAGTGATATATGCAAACTAAAGATAACATGGGTATTTAAACTACCAGTTTTCTTGAGAAATCATGTCAGCATATCTCAATTCTTCCAGAAAAAACATGAGTAAATATCTCATTTTTGGCTCTCCATGAAAGCTGAATATAAGCCTGGTGATAGTCCATATAATTTTGTCATGAATTTGACATATTGGTTGGATGGGTGGAACAGTTCGTGGTCCCCTCTTACTATTTGTTTGATAATTGCTTGAGCACAATCTGCAGTGCCTCCACCTAGATTTTCTATGGTTTGAAGTTTTCCAGGAGATGCCTTTCTAACCTTGAGTACTTTTTTCAAAGCATGGTTTCCCTGTTCTGTTTCTGTATGAAAAAAATAGAGATTGAAAAAGTTACTACAAGAGGGTATTTGAATGCAAACTTTTCATGTTTTAGTTTCATTCCTGTGTATATATATAATTTTGTGTTATTGTACATATGGTATATACACAGGAATGAAACTAAAACATGAACATTACTTGTTGCTGGTGTTAAGTGGCGTTTCCCAATTTACCACTGCCACCATGTAAATAAGATGGGTCTAAACTGAATACTATTACAAGTAATTCTATAACATGATGTATCTTGCTCTCTTGAGGGTACTATTTTCTTCTTAGAGGATCATGTAATAATGTATGTGTTTAATTATTACATGATCCTCTAAGTACAAGTAGGCTATGATGCAGGTAGAGAAGGGGGCCTCGCCTGTTTTTAAAAACTTTTGTCCATAAAACTAATTTGAAAAAGGAAATTAAATGAAATGGTACTCACTGATATACCCTAGAATACTGATTGTGATAGTGACATTTGTATCGCCATTTTGAAATTCTTCTCTCATTCCATTGAAAAAGCCATTCATTGCATGCTTTGCTGCAGTGTATGGCAAAAGATTGGCACCAGGAACCTTCCCTGAAAAAAATAGTAAGAAATTTGTATTCCTCAAAGTATCCAATACGTTTATGACATTGTGTATGTACTCAGTTTTTGTTACAAAAGATGAGGTTGATAATTGTAAATATTTGTTTAAATTCAAACATAGCACCAGGGTGTTGTACCTAAATGTGTGATAAGATCTTTTACCATTAAATTGAACATTTTCGAAGTACAATCTCTTGGTGCAATGAATCGTACCAGTGTTTTGTAAACCATGACTACAATGCGAATGTGATGCAATCGCACCAGCAAAACTACAAGGCACTGTATGGTACATTTAACCTGAAAAAGTTCACCCTTTGGACATGGGTGTGATGGTAAATGGTTTTACCACATGTCTCAAAACTTACCATAGAGAGAATTTACTGCATGGATCGCTCCTTGACTTTGTTTTAAATGTGGAATTGCACGAGACGTAAGGGCCACAAAGGAATGGAAATTGATATTCAAGACTTTTTTCAAAAGTTGCAAGTTGTCATCTGTTCCTTCCCACATGAAAGCATCTGGCATCCATGCATGATTCAAAACCAAATAATCAAGGCCACCTAATTTTGAAACTGCAAACTGCAAGAAAAAATAAATTATATAACACATGAAAACATTGGATATTTCAAGTAATAGTTGGACAGAAAATCAACAAACTTGAGTATTTGACTGCCATTCAAACCCTCAAAGCAAGATGATCTTTCCTTTATGTCAACATTTTAATAGGGGATTGGAGAACAACCTTTTAAGAGGTTTATGAGAGGGGGTCTTCTTGTCATTGCCACTGTATAGAAACTGAGTTTTAGCAATTCTTTTATTTCAAATGTGCATTAATTCAATGTATAGTTGAACATTTTAAAAAAAATGACTCCCTATTAATATCTGTATTTATATATTGAGCATCGCCTGGCAGCAGAATCACTGAACTAAGTTACTAATCTGCAAGTCTATTGAATGAATAATTATACTATTTTCAAAGACAGGTTCCGATATACCTACATCAATGACCCTTTGTGTGACATTCTCATTCATGTCTGCCACCATGTAATCAAAAACCGCATCTTTCTTCCCCACATCTTGACAGGATTTCACTACCTATTGATGAATTGAATCAAACTTAAATCCTTTGGAATGGTTTGAAATATATATTTTCTTTGAAATAATGAAAAAGTCCAACAGAATAAAGGTTTCAGATTGCATATGTTGAACTTTTTCATTATTTCATATACATACTGTGCATTATAAAGGAAAGTTTTGCTTTCAAATTTATTATTATATTTTCTTTATCCATGTATATTAAATTGTATGCATTCAACTGTCGAATTTCTTTTGTCATTTCATAAAAAAGACTTGGCATTTTTTAAGTTTGAGATGGAAAT
>JAVSBT010446816.1:0-10311 GCA_033118115.1 Pharyngocirrus eroticus
GCAATTATTTTCATAATTTAACCACTTTTACTATTATTTATCTTCCGTGGTTTAGCATGGAAGCTAATGGTATTTTTGAGAATATTTTGACAGAGCGACCGACCTAGCTTTTATCGCCCGTTGGACAGCCCCCGGCTACACGCTCATTTAAGTTATCTTCAAATTTCAAAAATGTTGTAGATAAAGAAAACAGTATCCAATGCCAACTGATAATTTATACAAATATGGTAAAACAATAACTCTGTAAATCATATTTACTTGACTTATTTTTGGAGATAATTTATATGTTGTAAAATGTTCGACTATCTGACTAAGATGTCATCTCCAGAACGCTGGAAAATAGGATAAGAAAACAGTTTTTGTATATCTTTTTTAGATGCATGTACTTCCAATCCTTGCATTAACAATGGCGTTTGTGAACCAGTTGCCACATATGTATGCACTTGTAGTCAAGGATACGGCGGAGACAACTGTGAACAAGAAAACAGAAATCTGTCTATGACTGGTAAGGATATAGACATAGCCACTGAACATATGTGTAAACTATAAAGATATAAAACCAATTATATTGATAACTAACAATGTTTGGCTTTATCCAAGTAAAACCCATGAAATGATACCTCTCCCCTGGAAATAAATAGTATGGCATTATGATAAATACCACACACCAATAGCAATATGTGGTACCCTGTTATTTTTACCTATTCATGACAAAAAAACACAACTAATTAGTTATGTGTTTAGTTTTGATATCATTTTACAGCTGAAATTCAAAATAAATCACTACCATTTTGTCAGGGTATCAAACAATTTCAACAAAAAAAATTGTTGAGAATTTCTTGATAAATGGCTTAAAAAAAATCTCAAGCTATACTACAGTCCAAGATAATTGTTACACACATTATTTCTACATTCATTATTTTCTTTTGAAATCCTTTCCTTCAGAGTATTTGTTTGCAATGACTAGTGGCGAGTACAGTGTAGCTGAACGAGGCCCTTCGTATATCATTGCATGGTCAGACAAGAATACAACCATACATGTTACAATCGGAGAAGCAGCAACAACAACATATGCTATAGTTGCTAGTAAGTAGACATCATATATCAATATTGTAATGCAAAATCCACTCAATTTTGAGTTTTGTGAAAATCGAGAACAAATTTTTTACTTTGTTAGATTTCGATTGATGGCCTAAAAAGCCTGTAAATAAACTTGATATCTATGAACAGGGACTCTTTCAAAAGATGGAGACAATCATAAAGTATAAAAGTTAGGTGAGTTTTGTATTATGGTGTCGAATATTACATTTTCTAAATTTAATGATATAGATGGGCGTTTTTGAGATCATATTTTCTAACTTTTTTATTGCTTTCATTAATTTTGGTCTATAAAGTTATACATTTTGATCAGGGGTCCTCTTATACTCAGTATAACTTATAGGCTATTATAATTGATATACTGTTGTACTGATACTATTTTCTTTCTGTTTTCTCAAGATATCCCATTGCGTATTGCTGTCTCAGGGTTAGATAGGCTGGCAGATGATGGTGTAATTGAGGAAAAAGGGATCTTTGTACAAGCCAACAACACCATCAAGCTAATCCTTTATAATCATCTGGTGAATATTCTCAAATTATTTTTTTGTATGTTTGTACACACATCAATCTATGCAGGTTTTTGCATTTGGTTTTGGTATTGATATATTATGTGTTGAAGCTAAACATCACTATAACTTATAAGCATCACTAATTTCTTCCGTTCTATTCAATTTTTGGATCTGATTATTGTCTGTTTCATTGAATGATTTATTTTATTTGTTTCCACAAACCAGGTTGACTATATGCTGCCACTTCCTACAGCCCTTCTTGGTACCGATTACTTGGCGGCCGGATATGGTGGAGAGTTCTATAAAATTAATGCTTTATCCAGTATGTTAGCTGTGGTAGCATTGAATGATGGGACTTATGTAACAGCCACCTTTAATGGCTCAGCTGTATTTAACGTAAGTGTACTTCAAGTGACAGACTTGAACTGTTGTTCTTGAATTTTGTGAGCCTATAGTATAGACAATTCAAACATGAGTTTCCCAGTATTTAATTTTGCTATATTTTCTTATCAAAATACTTGATGCTAAAAGTAAAACTGGTATTATTTACCAATCTACAGAGGGCTTATGAGCCTGTATTTAGGTAAGATATGGTAGTGAAAAATACTCAAGAAAGCCACTTTTGAGTTGTCTACCAACATGTCTTAACCCAAATATTTGAATTAGACAATTATAGCTGATATTTTCTATTGCATAATGTGTTAATCACCCAAGTATATACATATTTTTATAATGCTTTCTTGTGGTTTTTTCTTCATATTGTACCTATTATATAGACAACATTAAATGCCAGACAGACCTACACATATTTAACATGGAGTGATGATGTCACTGGATTTCAAGTAACTGCTGACAAACCTATCAGTGTCATGAGTGGAGGGGACTGCCTGAGGGTACCTGTAGGCCTGGAAAGCAGTGGCTCCCTCTCCTCTCACATCCTACCACGGAGTAGATGGGGCAAGACTTATGTTGTGGTTTCCATGCCTCCACGTACCTGTGGAATGCTTATGAGAGTCATGGCAACTGTTCCTAATACAGTGGTTACTCTCTCTGATGGACAGACTTCTACAATTACTACAGCAGAACATTGGGAATTAGACTTGCCATCTAGTGTTGGATACACTGTGGACTGTTCCCAACCATGTATGGTTAGTCAGGTTGTTTCTACAAAGTATGAAAAGTGTTGTTGGAAATAAATGAGAAAATATTTTACATAGGTATTTTTATAATGTATTAAATACTTTCATGTTACTTATACAATTTGACAACATTGAAAAACATTTAAGTTTTGACACCTTTTTTTTCAATATTATTTTGTTCTCTACAAAACATTATGAACAAAAACATTTATGATTAACAGCACATTAATAGCTACAAACCATTTAGAGTTTAGCACAATCAACAACAAAAATGGTTTTGTAAAGGAAGAAATTGAAAATAAGGTCACGTTAGCTATTTTCTCAAAATGGGACTATTTTCAAGTTGAAGCTACAGAAATACAAGAATAGTTACTAGCAAATATTTTATTGGTTCAAAGATCCATTATGTAGAAAAAATATTCAATCAACTTTGGAACCTATGTTTTTGAGATAATGAAGGCAGAAACATTGTGAGGTAAGAAATTATCTCAAAAATATATGTTCTAAAGTTGAATAATTTTTTCTACAAGAATTCTTACATTGTCTAAATGGATCAAAACATCATCTCCTCATAGACAAATTTTGATTCATATTGAACTCTTATCTTTCAGGTTTGGCTATTGAGTAAGGGTGATTGTGATAGTGTAGAGAGTGCTCCATTTCAAGTGATGGTCCCAGCCATTGATATGTGGCCCACAGTCCCAATGCTTGTAGCTTATGCTTCAGTAGACACAAAGTACTTAACTGTCATGGCCTTGACCTCTGTGACACCTCAGGTAATTATGGATAGATATTATTCTTTTTTTTAATCAAAAAACACATGAAGAGGACCTGATGGTTGCTGGGCCCTTCTTATATAATTATAATATATTATAATTATGGTAGAAAGATCCAATTATGTATTTTCAACAGAAAACATATTTGCTACATAAGTAAATATATATTTGGCTTTCTTAACTACAGTAGAAATGTTTTGCTGCTGATTTTTTCAGTCTGTAGACAGCTCAAACAGGTGTAACCTGTGTTTATTGTTGCTTTAATTTCTTACCAAAATAAAAGCTAATAAATGTATGATATTTTTTTAACCTACAATGAGTTTGGAAGCACAAATCATAGTGTGTGTGTTGCTGGTACTTCTACATGTATATCCAAATTCTCAATATTGTCAAATTTTCCCTAATTTCAGTTGACTTTAAATGGAAACTCAATACCTGCTTGGACTGCCATTGCAAACAGCAACTACTCATGGGCTCATGTCTCTATAGCAACGGATGACAACACCTTAGATCACCCTGACCCTTCAGTCAAAGTGATGGCTTTCATGTCTGAGCATTCCCGTTGGTATGCTTATGGTGCACCTATAGGAATGGCACCATAAATTCAAGCCTGGTGATTGGAAAACACTGTATGAAGAAAAATAACAAAATGACATTTTATTTTGATAAAAATATTTCTTGAACATTTGAATGTTATGGTGCTATATGTTTTTACTACAGAAGATAATAATCTTCTTTTTCATGACCAATTTAGAATAAAAATAGGCAAAGGATTTTTATGATTTTTTTATATCATACACAAAGTTATTTACTGTAAGTTGATGGTAAGCATGTACTGTGATGTACTTAATTTAAGTACATAAGTTAATCTTTTTACTGGTTGAAATTTTGCTTACAATGAAAGCTTTTAACTACTACTGTAAGCAAAATTTCAACCAGTAAAAAGATTAACTTATGTACTCACTATAAACACTGGTTAGATGAATCTTCATGACTCGTACTTAATGTAGTTAATGCTAAGAAATAATATCATGTGACATTGGCTGTGGTCAGACACACTTTTGGAATCGTTTAAAATCCTTTTTTTCCAATTTCAATGAAATCTGTTGGGTTAAAAATTGTACCTAACCACGACATATGTAGATCATAACTATTATAGGATCCCCAAAGTATGCCTGGTAGCACATTCGATTAAAATAGATAAGTCAACAAACACCATAGCTAGTTGAAAAGGGGGGATTTAATTGTTAGCATAAGTGTGTCTAACCACAGCCAATGTTAGTGTTATAATAAGAGTTGGGTAAAAAGAACATGGCTGCTTGGTGATTCGAAACATGGATATTCTGTTATTAGACGTTACTGTACATGGCAAGGGACAGTATGGTCATTTTTTGTAATAAGTTATATGAGTGATAGCAATTATATTTATGGTTCTAAGATCTACTGTTAGAAAATTATTCACCTTTTGAACAACTTTGGAGAGGCAGAAACATGGTTAAAGAAGGAAGCAATTCTCTCTAAAAGTTTGTTCCAACAGTGAAAAAAAATTCTAATGACTTCTGAGTGGTAAATTTGAAGGACCAGTTGCTAATATTGGTCAAGTCTGTATCAGGCAGATTAATGTATGGTTGACATGTGGCATTTAATGTTATGTCCTTTTTTTAAAGCTGAACTGTGATATTCATTTTCATGGCAAACATATACTGCTGACATCTATTGAGACATTTATGAATGGATGAATAAATTTGTACACCTTTGTAAAATATGACTTTCTTTTTTACTTTTGGATTAAAAGTATTTTACATTGGAATCAGGGTGTCCACAATAGGGCAAAACCACTGTACTAAAAAAAGGTTCTAACAAGTGATGTCAAGGTCCTCTTTGGAACTACATGAAGATTTTAGGGTTGGAGGGGGGGGGTAGAGTTGGAGAGATCACACTGTCCTGCGTTCAAAATCCACTTTCCTACATTTCCGTATCCACTATTCCAACCTTTCTCATTATAATATCATTGTCTTTGTTCTTATCTTGTGCAACCATATAGGTTGGATTTACATGTACAAAATTACATAATATATATGTATATACATTGCATTAATATATATATTACACAGCAAAATATCTAACAAATTTACCCACCACAAAAATCCCATCCTTACTGTCTATTCAACATATGATTTACAAATGTTGGATTCAGACAAATCTTTACACCAGGGACAGCAGGGACAAAAAATCACTATTCCTTATATAGACCCCCCAACAATCAGAATCTAGTGGTCTTCACTACAGTACTTAGTACTAGTATGCTCTTTACAAATAATCTTTATAACTGCATTTTACCTGTACCCCTGTTTCCATTTGACTGGTTGTCTATTCATGAAATGATGTACACAAAATATACCTTAAATACAGTCAAATATTGCTATCTAACTCACTTTTTGAGACAGGTCAGGTCGTCTGAATAGAGAGGTTGTCTCACTCTGGAAGCTAATATTGATATGACATAATCATGTTTCATCATCATTGGGTTTATATACAATTATGAAATGGGTTTATAGTTGAATGGCCTTAGTTTTGAGGCGACCTGTTAGTGAGGTTCAACTACACATATTTTTGAAAGGGACAATACCTAGGGTGCAGCAAAATATACCCTGAACCTGTGTATACGTGGCATATTGTGATATGCTGTGTATTGAATTTAGTGTGTAGAAGCAAGATACTTTTAAAAACTTTCCAAGGACATGATATCCTTAGAACCCTCTGAAATGCAACAATACAATGCTTAAACCAGGACTTCTAGATGTGGATGTGAAATACTGTATTGCCAACCAAGAAGACATTAAAAAACAGAAAAGACAGCAAGAAAGGGATTTTATACAGAATAATTGGAAGTAACATTCATCGGGTGTGTAATTTAGTGGGCGTATTTCTGACATATAAAAACGTTTTCATAAGTGAAAGGAAGTGACACTCAGAGACAAAATGGATGTTTTATCAAGATATGGGAAATTGAGAAACCAAGGTCTTTGCTGATTGGTTGCTAAGGTTAGTAAAAGTTTATAGTCGTTTTCATTATATTTTTATATTTTTAGTTTGGAAGTCTAGTTCATTATCTTATGTTAGGGTATAAAAAGTAGGTAATCATCAATCGAAAATAAATAAAAAGGAACAGATTTATTCATTATTTTTTTGTAAAGAAAGCATTTTCAAGTTTCCCCATTTCTTTATGAAGTCAGGTTATATTAGTTAGGTTGAAAGGGTGGTATGTCTATATATATATATAGCTTATCGCTAGTCACTCATGGTTCTATGCTATGGCAGGACAACATATACAAGTAGAATATAAAAAAGCGCCAGCAAAAAAGGACAGGCCTTGTGATTGGGAAAAGTTTAAGAATCAAAACTGGACAATAAAGAAAATGGCAGGAGAACATTTTTATACTCTGTTCATGGGTCACCTTTAAAAGCACCTTAGTTTCAAAAATATACAGACAGATTGAATTCAAAACCTTTATGTGTATGTGTAACTGTTAATGTTAATGAAGACAGATTTTTTTGAATGTGTATCAGTTTAGAATGTTCGTTTTAGTGAATAGACAAGGTATTTTAAAATTCCTCATTATTTGGTGAAAGTACAAACATAAGATACGATAGACCCAGTACAATATTATTTTTATTATAAGCATTAAAATGAAAATGAAAAGAGATTCTCCAGAGAGTATACTTTGCATACTAGGATCAAGTCAGGCCTTGAAATCTAAAAGCAGCCTTAGTGCATCAAATGGCACCAAGGAATTATGTGTTCATGGGGCTAGTACACCAAGCAATGTTATAATACACCATTTTTTGCAAATATTGTTTTGCAAATATTAATTTGATTAATATTGATTATGAATATATTTTGAATGTGGAGAATTAGTGTAATGTAACACATATGTATACAGAATGTAATTTGAATTTAATAATTAATGTTCAGATCACTTTTAAGTTTCATTCTCTTGGTGCAGTTTATAACACCAGTGATTTGAAAATCACAAGTGGATGTGGGGCAATTTCACGCCTAAAAAAACTTCAGGGCCTGATTCATAATCTATATACTTTTTACTTGAATCATATAGAAACCTTTTTTTACTTAGGAATAGTATTATTGGCTATTATTGGCATAGTGTTGCATAGATCTAGTGAAAAATATCTAACTCACTTGAGACCAGGGATATTCCCAGTAGAATACAAGCATTATGGAGTCTTTGGATATCAAAAGGAGTTGGGTTAAGGTTTTCTTTAATGATTCCCACCTTGTTAATATCTAGGATATCTACGTGTTTTTTAAATTTTGACATGATTTGTTAAAGCGGTGCAAATGTATATGAACTACTTTATGTTTGTTCAGATAATTATGAAAGATGTGTAATAATTATTATGGTACACCAACTTTAATCTTTTGACACAAATTTGATTTATCGTAGATGTATTGTATGTCAGAACCACCTTTATTTCTATTCTAGGTAAATATAGGTTTAAAACCTTTTCCTATGTCAGAAAGTGCTCAAGAATAGTGTAATTCAAGATGGCCGATGAATGTCCGACAGAGACACAAGTGGACAATTGTTTTAATTCTAGTCATTTTTATAAATATGGATGGAGACTTTGCAATCAGGTTGATTTAGAGGTGTTTCGTAAACTTGATGGGATCTGGATTGGGGAAGACCTGATTGACTCTGAGCATGTATTAGCTCATCTTGAACCTTTGATTAAAGCCAAAGAAAAAATATCACTCCAACAATTATTCGATTTCATTTGGACATTTGAGATCTGTGAAGTCGATCATGTTACAACTAGCTACCCACAAAAGGCAATGCTAATGAAATTGGGGAAATGCTGCATCAGGGAAGATTGCAAGCTGAATCTTCTGATCAAGGCTGAACACATGGAATATACAGACATCTATGAAGAATGGGTGGAGACAATGAAGTACCAAACGAAAGTCACAGAAATACGTGTAAAATTACATACACTAAGAGTGATTCCTGAAATGTGGAAGGTTTTGACTCTTTTCCCCAAAAACAAGATTTATATAGAAGAAGCTAGGGATGTCACACCAGAAGAGAGCAAGCAGTTGTACTGTTTAAAAAAACTGTCAATATCTGATACGCCAGAGAATGTCATATTGAATCATATAGATGGAAACAGTGACCTTGAATCATTAGGGATTAGTGATACCCATATGGAATCCATGGATTCTGTCACATCAAGGCTCGTCAAACATGATAATTTAGAGTCCATGACAATCAAACATGTCAGCACTGACACAATGGAACCAATATCAGGATTAACTCAACTTACACATATCCATCTTGAGGGATTACATAGATCCATGCTTCCAAAGTCAATATTCAATCAAGGAAATCTTGAAACCCTGCGCATTATTGGAAGTCAATTGGCGACTATTCCACCAGATGCCTTTGAGAATTCATCGAATTTGAAGATATTAGATCTAAGCCACAACCAGCTAAAAACCCTGCCACTAAGCCTGAAAAAACTACCACACATTGAAATCCTTGCATTGGAAAATAACTGCTTGAATAATGTAGATTGTATATTCATGATGAGTAGCCTTAAAGAAATAAATTTAGATTCCAATCGAATTAAAAAACTGCCAGAAGAAATTTCAAATATGAGGCACCTTAAAAGCCTCTCCTTGAGAAATAATGATTTGAAAAACATTCCAAAGTCAATTGAAAACATGTTAACTTTGGAGTCATTATATTTAGACTCCAATAAACTGTCCTCATTTCCTCTAGAGATATCAATGCTAACTGAAATCAAGTATTTACACCTGAAAGACAACAGTATCAAACACATTCCATCATCGATTGGAAACATGAATGCTTTGGAAGACCTAAACTTAAACCAAACAGAATTGTCAGATCTGCCAGAAGAGATTTCAAATTGTTGCAAACTGAAAATACTCAATTTGGAAGACAATACTATAAAAGACCTACCGGAAACTTTGAGAGAATTAACTAGTGTTGAAGAAATCAGTATGATAAGAAACGAACTTACATTATTTCCAAAAGTGTTGGTTAAGATGCCAGCATTAAAAGTCTTGTGCATGGAAGGTAACAAAATCAAGAAAATTCCTTCAGAAATCAAAGAAATGCAGAATTTGGTAGATATTTCCTTGCAGAAAAATCAAATTTCTGGTATACCAGATGAAATATCAAAATGTAAACACTTGAAACATCTTTGTGTAGATGATAATGCAATAGAACTAGTTCCAGATTCTCTAAGAGAATTGAACAGTTTACAAATTATAGGAATAAGAAGAAACAAACTCACATCCTTCCCCAAAGTTTTGACAGAAATGTCATCCTTGAAAATCATATTCATGGAGGGAAACAACATCAATCAGATCCCACCATCAATCAAAGAGTTAAAGTCATTGGAGATACTTGACTTGGAGCAAACTGACATCTCAGTCCTCCCAGAGGAGATATCGAAATGTCACAAGATGAAAACACTCTGCGTAAACAATAATGCCATCGAAAACCTTCCAGAGTCAATGAAGGAATTACAAAATCTGGAAGTACTTGTTTTGAGACACAACAAACTCTCAAGCTTTCCAAGGGTATTGGTTGAATTGCCATCACTTAAGGAACTGTACATTGATAATAACAACCTCAGAGAAATCCCACCAGCAATCGAAGAGTTAAAGTCATTAGAGAACCTTGACTTGTCTCAAACTGGCATATCAGTCCTTCCAGAGGAGATATCGAAATGTCACAAGTT
>JAVSBT010446827.1:0-10310 GCA_033118115.1 Pharyngocirrus eroticus
TGTTTTGCATGGATTATTCTAAATACCCAGTGTTAACTTTCCATTATAGTTGTGAAAGGAATATTTATTTTCCAATTTCTTAGGTACATGTATACTAGTAACTTAGCTGAGGGATATAACTACATAGGATTTTATGATACAGAGAAAAATAATAATCTGATGCATGTATTTACTATTTAGTAGCATATGTTTTATAAGATCAATGGATGAAATAGCACAAGGAGGAATTAATTAAATGTACTTAGCCAGATAAATTTTCTATTGACATTATGTAGTATACCTATATATGCCAACATTTTGTACTAGTGATCTTACTTTTGAAATAAACCCTGAAGAGAGTCCTTGATGACTTGAACTGCATTTTTTTATTTTGGACTTTTTTGTTATTTATATTAATTCTATTTTTACTTGTAGAAAAGTTCTGAAAGAAATTGCAGTAGGGGATTTACAACCAGATGAGACAGTAGATGCCATGCATGAAGCAAATCTCTTGAGAAATCTTGATCACCCGGGAATTGTAAAATTCCATGACAGTTTTATTGAAAATGAATTCTTTTGTATTGTCACAGAGTATTGTGAGGTAAGCCATAGATAAGAATGCCCCCCTTTTTTTAAATCTCCAGCTGTGCTGCTCTATTCATGGTTAACTGAGCTTAATTAATGCTTCAAATGCATTACTTGAACATGTGTACTAAACATGCATAATTTGAAGATGAGGAAAAACTTTCATGTTTAAAGATAATATGGTTGTTGAAAGTGAAATTCTTGTTCTAAGATATATGATATATTTGACATGAAAAACTTCATTCAAGTATTTTGCTTATTAAACACAACATATAAACACTTTTTCATAGAAGCAAAACAAAATTAACTCACCAGGAGCTTTCGATCCTAATCAGGAATGTTTGTCAAATGATGATTTTTATTATTTAAAAATAGTTGGCAGGAGAGTATTCTGCTTCATGTTTTCATTGTTTTTGTCCAAAATGTAAGAACTGATAATTTAAAGTTGCTTGATATAACATTCCACCCATCCTTACATATTTCAGGGTGGAGATTTAGGAGACATTGTCAGTGATTGTAAGAAGAAAAAGAAAAATCTGCCAGAAGCTCTTATTGTTGAATGGACAATTCAATTACTTTTAGCAACACAGTACATGCATAGCAGGTGAGTTGAATTGCTCATTTTTCAGTAGAACTAAATATTATTTGATTCAGTTCACTTAGTACAGATCAAGTTCTAGTCATACCTTTATCATGTTACAGTTTATAAAGAATAGAATTTAGAATTGAACATCTTTTGAAATATCTTTCTCCTTTGTCACTTTACCTCCCTCTACTTACTTGTAGAAAAAAGACAATGGTACACTGTTCACCTAATCAGCAACAGTACTCACTTATATGATTTTAAAAAGTATTAAAGCAATTTCTAAAACCTTTTATTGCTGTATTTTTCTTCCAGGAGAGTCATGCATCGAGACTTAAAAGCAAGGTAATCTGAAGTTTTTCTACAATTTTACATGATTTTAATTGGTACTATATGTCCATTCCTATGACAGATAGTAATGGGGAAGGGTTATCACCATTCAAAAGCTGTATATCAGAGACTATATAGACCCCCCAAAAATTTCACTGAAAACCAACTTGAATTCCATCACTGTACCCAGTAGGCCATTAATACTCTGTAATCTTTCTTCCATCTTTAATGATATATTGACTTTCTCTCCGCTTATTTTGCAGGAACATATTTTTAAGGAATAATAGAATCAAGATAGGAGATTTTGGTATTTCTCGTATTCTGATGGGCTCTACTGATATGGCTTCAACATTCACTGGTACACCGTTTTACATGAGTCCTGAAGTATTAAAACATGAAGGATATAACTCAAAATCAGATGTATGGTAAGGAGATGAAAGCAAGACTTATCGTTTTTTGTTAAAATTGAGAATGGAATACATTCAGGCCCACATCCAAGAAGGTCCTCATAAATTTCTAATGGCCCTCCACAAATATATGAAATAAAACATTTATTCCAAAGTGATACACATGAAAATTGAAATGATAATATTTTCTTATTGAATTTTTTGGGGGGGGGGGGGTTGGTGTTGGGGGAGGGACCGAGAACCCATCAGCTCATAGTCCAGGGCAGTCCTACATGTTACCGAAGAATAACGACTCAGACTGAGCAGTTTTGTATGTACTTTGTACTGTGATTTTCTGAACTAGGTGGCAGTTAACTGTAGGACTGAGGGGTTTCTCAGCAAATTCTGAGACTTTATTCTCTCTGAGAATCCTCACTATTTCGCATCATGAAATCCAAGCTGTGGCACATATATTTGTGTTACGCACTGAATTGCTCAGCATGATATGTGACACTTTTTTGCTCCAGTAAATTAAAAAATGCAGAAGCATATTATGCAAACCTGCGCTATTGCTCCAATGTTTTCAAATCAAGGAGGCCAACTTTTATTTTTAGGTCAGTAGGCTGTATTTTGTATGAGCTTGCTACCCATCAGCATGCATTTGAAGGGAAGAGTTTGATGGGTGTCATGTATAAAATTGTAGAAGAGGAACTACCAGAATGGCCAGACAGATATAGCGAGGAACTGGGTCAAATATTCCAGAAGTAGGTCAATTGATAATTAGAAAGTTATACACCTATTCTATACAATTTTATTAATATTTTGAAAGCTTGGAGGAAAAATTCTTTTTAGAATTCATCTATATTTGATTTTTGGAAAACATTGTAAAATTCAGGTTTCTCTGACTTCTTATTTTAGCTTATTGATAAAAGATCCAGACAAAAGACCATCAGCTGGGGAAGCACTAAAATTGCCATTCATTGCCAAAGAGATGGAGGTATGTACAAATATTACCATTAGGCCATTCCAAATTGAATAGTTTGTTGATGGGCGCGACCAACCCATCTTTTCGCAATTGACAATTTCAAAAAAAATTAAATGTGTTGCTTTTTTGTCAAAATTTTGCAAGACATTTGCTTTGTTGATATTTTTTATATTTTTTGAACATTGTATATTTTGAAGATTTTTTTTTGTAGCAAACATTTAAAAGTATAACAAGAAATTATGATCATGGTATGCATTACAAAATGGACTTCCTTTATTCTTTCAGTTGATTAAGAATACCATGATGGATAAACACAATGCCAAAGCTAATAAAGACATTACTAACAGAGAAGCCAATCAGTTAGCAGCTGCTATGTAAGTTATTGGAGTTTTCGAAAAGTGATTTGAAGATTATATTGAAAATACTGTATTATTCATATCACTGCAATGATACAGAGTGCTTTCCGTAAAGGATTGAGCCAATAGATATTTTGCCATCAGTGACCAACACTATATTCAAACAGCAAAAAGCTTAATTTTATGTTGTTGGATCTTTGTATTAAAAAATATCTCATTGATAATTAATTTTCATTTATTCAATTGATAATTCAGGAAAAAAAGATCTCACTTGGATGACATCAAGAGAGAATCAGAAGAACAAAAATGGAGAAACATGAGTCCAAGAGAAAGGATTCGATTTAAAAAACAACAAAAAGCAGATGAACAAGCCAGGAAACTCTCGTCAGTTGTGATTCTAAGAATTTTCTTTTTGTAATAGAAAGTACAATTTTTTTAAAAAAAATGAAATAGTTTCAAGTTTAGGCTTACTACTATTGAATGCAATAAGATTAATTTAAAAATAATTGTCTGATGATTGATGGAAGGTATATTTGGGGTGTTTTCCTGTTGTTCTTTCTCATCAAACTATCAAGAGAAATGTTTGTTTTTTTGTTGTTTTTCTCTTGATTGTTGTCTTAAAATTAAAGGAAAACAAAGGATTTCTGTTGTATATATTAGTATGTTGAGGAAAGTCCCTGTAAGTTGCATGATCTAGAAGCACTTGTTCCTAATATGTTACTTCTATTACAGGGAAGAAGCAAAAAAGCTACACCTGGACAGAAATAAACAATATCATCAGATTAAGCATAAAAATGATGCATACAACACACATGTAAGAACCTAAACTTTTGTCATATTTGTTTTTGAGTAAAGTAAATTAACTGTAAAGGTAAATCAAATGTCTACACACTTTTCTTCAATTGATAATTGTTTTGATATATCTTTATTTTACTTTTAATTGTCATCAAAGTTATATCTTTAATTATATTTTAGTTTGGTAAAGAAACATGGCTCGGTGGAAACAAAAGAAATCAAGTTGAACATGAAGCAAGGCCTATCACAGCAAGAGGTATAGTCAAACTTTCTAATATATATATATATATATCTGCAATAAATATAACTAACTTGTAGCAAAATTTAGCTTAAAAAGCTATATTTTTTGAATATTTAAAAATTTGAATTTTTATTTGTGCCCTTATCTAGCTAGTATAATTTATAATGAATTCCTGTCATACACTGTTTTTGAAACAACAAGTAGTTCACAGGATGATTCACATTTTGACATATATATCCTAGCTCACAAATTTATTGTTTCCATTTTAGTTTTCTTCTTACTCTATCCATTGCTATCATCATTTTTGTATTTTGAATAACACAGTAGCATTGCGAAAAGGGAACTCCTGTACCTGATTTTGTCAGTCTGTAGACAACTTCAAAACATGAGTTTATTTTAGTGTAATTGTTTACTTGAATACATGCTTATAAATCCATTGTAGATTAATGAAAAATATGAGTTTATGAGAATATATTATGGTAACAAATTATAGCAAAATAAACACACATTTGAGTTGTCTACAGTTGGAAAGAATTAGGTGCAAAAGTTCCTTACCCCATGAAGCTACTACAAAAGTGTGATGTTTTTGCCCAAAGTTTCATTTAGAATTATGTTTTTGTAGCCCCTTCGCCCCCTGAATCCGATCAAGACCCTTTATTTGTGAAAGGTAAACAAAAGGAGGTTGCATGTTGTAAAATCACCCACAAAATTATAATATATTCACTATATATTTTAAGATTTGCATGTTGTGTAGCTTTTCTTTTAGTTTTGGTATTTCAACTATCATGTGATTATACAGGCTGGATTATATAAACTAAATTTTTCTCTGCAAGTCTTGATATTGATAATTAATACATTGTATAGACATAGCATTAGATAAATACAACAGAAGAATAGTTACATTATAAGGTGTTGTGGACATGAAGTTATCAAATCTTATTTTGGTATTGTAGAAAAAGTGCATGATTGTGCAGTAAGTAATTATCAACTAATTAAATTGAATCCAAAGACAGATTCACTGGCATCATTTATTAAAATATCTTATTACCAAATGACTTCATCACATCTTGATCCTAGTACTATGCACTGTATGTTTGTTGTTTTAATGTTTCATTTCATTTTCCAATCAAACTTATTATATTGGCACACCTGGTTTCTATAAAGTAGATTGGGAGAAGCATGCATAATTATGTGAAATATTATGTCATTTTTAAAATTGTATAATTGTCAAATAGATGAGAAGGTAATACTGTCAGTCAGCAGGGAAAGTACTGTTACTATATATGCGAATGCATTTTAACTTTCATTGAAATTTTACACAATTATTGATATTTTCAAAATGTGGACCAATATCATTTTTGGTTCCATCACTTTCTTTGACTTTAGATGAATAATTCCCCTCCCATATTTTCCTTGAAAAATATATCTATAAATGATAAATATTTAAAAGTCATAGTCTTATATGTATTGTTTATTTGTTTTTTCCCCAAAAAGGGACATAATGATTGACTGACTCTTATGAGTCTGTGACACACTATGAAGATATATCTGCTTGGCAATTATTTTTTTTGAAATACAATAGAATAAAAAAAATATCATGTCTATGTATCCTATATGGAACTGGTTGAAGATCCTTATGTTTTTTTATTTTGCAGTTCATCATGACTTTGTGGATGATTCTTCTGAAGATCATGTGGTTGTTCGTGATGTAGATGAAGATGATGATGATATTGACATTAACAGTACGAGATATGACGATGATGCTGACATAGTTTTCAGTAATTATACAATTCCAGACAGACTCCAACCTGAACCGTACCATCACCTTTCACATCATCGCCCTTACTCTACTGTTCCAGCAGATGATAGGCCTATAACCCCAATGAAAAACACAATGGTCTATGATGTACAGCACTCAAGTCTGGACTTCAAAGATGGTGAGATTCATTCATTAATTGTGTGTGATTGATTAAAAATTTGAAATTTCACACTTCTTTTTTCTCAAAAATTAACTAAAATGAGGTTTTGATTAGAGCAATGTATAGCCTTTTTAATACCAGTACCAGCTGACAATATTGCCTAAAGATGTTGTAGTTAACAACGAAAATTTGCAAACAAATTCAAAAAATAAACCTATTGGGGCCCATGGGAGTAGCCTTTTTGCTTTTTTATAGCCTTTATCTCTGTCTTATTTCTATTTCAATTTTTTGGGGTGCTTTCTTTTTCTCTCTCTCTCTCCCTCACTTCCTTTCCCTGTTTCCCTCTTTGGCTTTCTAGAGGTTAGTTGAACCTTTTATATAGAAAACAAGCCATTATAATTATCCAAATTATCAAGGGGATTTTGAAACATGAATGATGCCTGAAAGTAGTTTCTATATAGATGTGTATTGACTATTGAACTTGGTGATATTCATTTAAAATGAGTTCAACATTATCATTTTAATCTGATATAAGGTGTTCCTGAAAATCCAGCGCTAGCAGAGACTTACTACTCCCAGTTTGACGAAGAATTTGAAAGTGATGAAGAAAGTGATGAAGATGATAATGAAGGGACTTTGGTCAATACTGTCATAGCCCAAGATGAAGAGGAGGAAGATCTTATCAACTGCATGCAAAACGCACTAGAAAAGTCGGATACAAGTGAGTCAAATCTTGTGATAAAATACTAGCTGTAGTCTTTGGAATGTGAGTTTATATTTAACATTAGTGATATTGTGTACGCATATAAAGCCTCTTTTACATTGATGATTTATCTTCTTTGACTTTAAAGCCAGAGTCATAATCCTTTGAAAGACCTGAAGTGACTTGAAGCCATTCTGAATTTATTGTCTGAAAAGTGGCAACAGTTTAAAGCTGGCAAACAGATGGCACTGCTAATACCTCAAAAATTAATCCCATGAAATAAAAAGATTTGTTAATAGACTTCAAGAAAAAAAGATGAAAATTGCAACTGGGTTTTAAAAGACTGTAGACTTCTGAAGTGCTCAAAAGAATGGTGACTAAAAGTCACTAGCAAGTCAAAGTGTAAAAGGGGCTTAAATGACAGTTTTCATAATATTTTGATACATATTATTTCTTCTTCTTTTCAGTAAAAGGTATGACTTTGACAGACGATGCTGATGCAGGGGCCTTTGGACCAGGAGCAAGAGATATCAAAATTAAAAATCTAAAAATGTATCCTTTTATTGACAAATTAATGATCTGCTACTGCTCTCATCTTTACTTCATATTCTTAGATCTGATGTAAACAGCGGCAGGGAATGAAATTTGGGTTAATTTTTTTTATAGTAATTAAAAACAAGTCATCATCTTTCTTTCAAGTGATATTAACTACAATACTGGATGTTATTATGTTAATTTGATTTTATGTCATAATTGATTAATGACAACCGAAGTTGATTTCCTTTACTTCTGATCTCCAGTGAATGTGAGAAAAAGTTAGGAACTGAACAATTCAACAAAGCTTATGATTTTTTGAAAGAAGCAAGATTTGGAGATGACCAGACTGGAAACCATAGAGATGAAGCTGTGATTATGAGAGAACTCAAGAAAATTGTGAAAAATCCAAATGACTGCTTCATGGTGGATCAGCTGCTTTTCCTGGAAGAACAAGCCAAATTTCTGTGATTTTTTTTACCTCAAGAAGGCAGCACTGGGCTTAGGTTATAATATGTTGAGTTACACAAAGTAATGAACAGATATATTGAATTTGCAAATATGAATAGTAGAGTCGTTTCTTTTGCAATTGAAATCATGATATGAAGACTTTCCATTTCTTTGTAATATAAATTGTAGGTAATCACGTCTAGATTGCTATGAAATGCTTTTTAAGTCTATTCTTACTACTTTTATTGGCAGCCACATTGGATATCCACAAACATTTTCATGAACTACATGTAACATACAAAACCTCCAGCTTTGTGTTTTTACCTGGAGAATGTTGCCTTCTTGTCATGCATTTTATGAAAACACTGAAGCATTTTATATTTGCTGGTCTCTTTTTTTTTTAAGTGATTACAAAGTTAATGTATAATATACATTGTGATATTTATTACATGATTAATTTTAACCGGTTTCTGAGTTTTTGTCATGAGGAATATGATACAAACATTTAGAATCGGTATAATCGCAGAAAAAACAGGTAAGGCATGGTTGATAAACTTTGAATCAAGGTATACTATTTCAAAAGAAAAAGGGACAAATTTGAAATACATGTATATTTATTTATGTCATATTTAAAACAGTTTTGCATTCCAGTTTACAATTGAATTATATAATATCTACTCCGTCCATGAAGTTTGATAATATTGCCAGCAATACACAAGCTGTGAGGGGAGAATTTGCTCTTTTCTCCGACTGCCCTTTGTGTATACATATACATGTGGGACAAAATCTGATATCTTTTACAATTATCAAAAAGAATTCTGTGATCAGCCATGTATGTGGTCTTTTTATAAATTTTAGAATCAAATAGGCTAAGATGTGATTGAAGATCAGCATAATGAATTACCAACACAGTAATTATGAGTGGCATTTCTTGATATATGCCTTCAAATTGGAGTATATTGTCAGGGGGTTGAGCTTCATAATGTAGTCTTATTTTTAGGAAATTAAGAGTAACAAACTGACTTTGTCATGTATATAAAAATCTATTTTAAGAGCACAGCAAGTTTGTGATATATGCATTGTATTAGTAGCAAAAATAGTAGCTTGAGTGGTGTTTTTGGAAGAGGCATTTTAAGAGATTACTGCACACAACTTTACAAGCATTAAATGATTCGCAATAAAATCAAAATGAAGTATATTTGAAATATAACGGTTATGTTGATCAAGACTGGGAGAATCTAGAGTGCCATTTCTTGAGAAGAATGTTTGAATTGACCTTTTTTTAAATGTGTGACCTTGTCCTTGTAGGGTTAAAGTTGTCCTTAAATTGTCATAATTATGAATTGAGTGAATATTTGTTTGGTGATTAAGAACTAATGAGAATTTATAGTGTTGGATACTAGTTGCACTCCTCAAAAAGATTAACTTGCACATCATTTATTTGAAGCTATAGATTGTTTGTCAAAGATTGTACCTTAATGTTTGATAAATCTTTAAATGGTTTGTCACTGAGGTAATATATTGTTACAGAAATCAGAATGGCTTTATTGATAGAATCAGTTAGATTGGTTGACCATGATGTAAAGTAGATATAAAGCCATTCCAAATTGATTAGTTGGTTGATGTATGTGGCTGGGCTTCTTCTTTTGTTGTTGTGTGAATGTTAATTTGTTTTTATGCTTTTTTGTCAAATGTAGATGTTGTAGTCTTGTTTACATACATTTCCAGCTTGTAATAAGAGAAGTATAAAGAGGTTATATGTACATATTCAATGCAAATCCATAAACCTCATTCCTTTCTGTTGCTTTGACATAAAAGGCCATATGTAATCTAATTATAAGCAAGAAAGCGACACCGAACAAGTTCATTTTGAATTTATTTGCAAATTTTCGTTGTGAGCTACAACATCTTCAGGCAATAATCTAATTATGTTGAGATAAAAATAACAAAAAAACAATTTGGTCAATGGGCCAGTTTTTTATGCAAAAAATCCATCAACTAACTTATCAATTTTGAATGGCTGAAGATACCTTCATCTCTGTACTGTACATACAAAATGTGTGCTCAAAAACTTAAGTAAGTGTGATGATTTGTTGCTTTGTAATATATTTTGCTTTTATTTTTGGAAGTTGCAAATATGTGTTTAATAAAACCTATTGTTTTATACATTTATTAATTCGGTACATGTTGTATGGATGTAAATGTTATCAGGATGTTTAAATGCAATTTTGTTTTATTATTCACACTTATCATGAGATTGTAGATTAGTTGGATGACATTATTCTCAGCAGGGCTCGATTTACTTGAGGGACCGAGGGACCGGCCTTTTTTACCCCATTATAAGGTATAGGGTGGGTCCCTTAGAAATTTTAAGATTTTAGCCATTTTCGACCCCTGCTGACACAGTGTAAGAGTTGATTTATGAAATGCTCACATTATAAATCAAGACAGAGGGTTAATTGTA
>JAVSBT010446838.1:0-10310 GCA_033118115.1 Pharyngocirrus eroticus
ATTTTATCCAAAGCTGTGTACACCGGGAAAGAAATATTGATCCAAGAGAAGGAAAAACACATCAAATTGTTATATGAGTTCTAGGAAATTCTAGGCATACACCATTAAGAAGTGTCTGATATATTGAGACCTATAGCATAGGGTGTCTTTCAACAAATTATTTCAAGCCTAATGCCATAGAAGTTCAGGTTAGGTTGTTTGGAAAGGGGAAAAATGTGGTGATTCATTGTGGCTTTACAAACATACCATGAAAAAACATTTCTGTAATAAATGTACTGAGTTTTGGAGGAATGAAGGAAATAGTAAATGAATAAAAATGAGCTGATGCCAGATGGATGAACGAATGATGGAATGAATCTGAATTTTATGAAGAACAGAATAAACAAAATCCAAGAATGTTTCAACTTTTTGTGTTGAAAGACCGGCCTGTAAGTCCAACAGATCACTCAAATGTTCAACCCCTGAAGTAAAAATCCACATGTCTTTTACATTCAATAATATATTTGCAGTATCTGTGGAACAGAGATAGACATAAGGCCATATTTAGCAAGAGAAAAATCAATAGTTGGTAAAATTGCATCTTGTTATATTAAATAGAGCTTGTCATTCTGCCAAGCTTGTATTACCAATCTTACAAATGGAAAAAAATAATATTTTAAAGATAGATGTATTATTTACAACTTTTCCTGAAAGTAAAGGGTTTTATTGTACTTTGAAGTGTCCAATTTATTATGTACATTGGCAACGTGTCTGAATCTCACAAAGCGAATAGACCAAAAACTAGATAACCAGGTCAAATACAAAGACAATGATATCTTGTATTATGTGAAGTATCATATAGTTCATGTTTCTATTGTGGTATAGAAAACATTCAGTTTATTGTGAGCCCATTGAAATAATAAAGATTCATATTTCTACAATATTCAACTTGAGATAGGAAAGTATGTAATTAGAAACTTGTATATTGGCCAGATTGTTGTAAAGCATTTGTTATTCATTTGTGTGACAACAGTATTTAGTAGGCCTAAGGAAATTAGAAATTGAGTACAAGTCTGTTGTAAATTGGTTTTTATAATACACACTTGTATTAATGGATTGGTCTGGAAAATATAAGGTAAGAAAAAACGATCTTCGTTAACATTTTGTAAGATTAGATGATATTTATTTTACAAAAGCAACTATTAATTAACACAAAACAATACTGACTTCATTAATCAGAGGTAAGTTCCGTATTTTGTGATACTTTAATTAGTAATCAGAGGTAACAGGGTGATTATTTCACAAAGTTTCTATTAATGGATCATGCAAGATACCATCAGGGTCACAACATAGTGTGTGGCGTCACTGTCAATGACAAGAGTTACTATCCCATGTCATTGTTGTTATGTCTTGTACAAATGTTTGCTTCGGTTTTGTTAATGTAAATTATGTTTTTTGTATTTAAAGCTATATTACTAGTACTACTAGTCTAATAGAGTAATCGCATTTAGAGTAAAGTATGAAATATAATAAAAAACTTATCTTTGATAGCTGAAACATTATATTTTACATAACCAAATATTTATATCCATATTTTCATATTTTTACAGAAAGAAGATTGAAGAAATAGGCAAAATGACTGCCCTATCGCAAGAAGACATCATAAGCAACACCAAAACGGTGGTGCAGGGACTAGATACATTGAAAAATGAACACCATCAGATTTTAAATAGTCTTCTAACATCTATGAAAACCATAAAAAAGGAAAATGGAGATACAAATTTAGTAGAAGAGAAAACATGTATTCTGAAAAAATCCCAAGAAATGATAGAATTAGGATTGGGAGAAGCACAGGTAAGCAGTTTTCTTTGAAATTTCATGATGAAAGCAGATGTATTTGAGAGAAAAAATACTCTTTTAGGATATCTTGTAACTAAAGAATAGTATTTCTTTTGAAACAAATAGGCAATGGCACTTCTTCTTAAGTTAAATTCATCTGTAGACTATCTGTTTAGAGGCCCTTGGCACCCACAACAATCCATTTCTGTGAAATTTGCAAAACAGACATGTACAGACTTTATTAGCTTTGCATTCAAGGACTGTTTTCCCATAAAACCTTCAACTAGTATTGCTATC
Source organism: Pharyngocirrus eroticus (assembly GCA_033118115.1). Classification (NCBI taxonomy): domain Eukaryota; kingdom Metazoa; phylum Annelida; class Polychaeta; family Saccocirridae; genus Pharyngocirrus; species Pharyngocirrus eroticus. The sequence goes on from JAVSBT010446838.1 coordinate 2,116, forward strand.
AGTAAATGACAGGGAAGATGGAAAAAAAAGTATCCAAAAATGTTAGCAGTGACTTTATAAATTGAAATTCCCAAACCTCCAGCACGCAGATCCTGGAGATGTGTGTGTGTGAGCTATTTCCTGGCGCGGATCAATAATTTCTCTGAATGGGTAATCAGCCTCTCTGAGTCATACATATTGCTCTTTGAATGCAAAGTACTGTTGCCCAATAGAGCTCACTGCTTGACAAATTCTTTTAGGCTTTCAAGTCAGAAATCCAAGGTTTTAAAGATCTCGATGAAGGAGAGTCTTTCCTGTTTAGGGAAAGTCCTTGCTGCATGTCTAATGAAAACTAATTGATTGTAGCTTGGCCTATTGGTTTTGTAATGTATAAATATCAATTTAAGAAGACCTTGTACGATCCTACAATACCAACTTGATGGTTGATATCAAATGAAAACGGTTGATTGCCAATTTGGTATTTATCCCTGTGTTGTAAAATATGGCTTTTAAGGATTTTTCAAATGCCTTGACTTTCCAATTTATTTCCTCTACACATGTCCTTGGGCCTATAGGGTATGGTTTAGAATTCAAAGGATTTAAGGTTTTTAAGTTCCTCTTTTGTCTCATGGCTGTTAGTCATGTTCCAAAGATTCTCCTCAGGCTGTCTATCCTTGGAGAATTTCCCCAATCTACACATTTAATGTCATGATTTAGATTTGTAAAGCTCTTAATACTGAGATCTCCCTGTGAGCAAAGTTTTTTGGATTCATTGAGAAGTTGAAAGGGAGTCTTTATATTGCAGAGGAAAATTCTACCAGTTTTAAATGATTCTCTTTTTTATACAATTTTGATCAGGTGATGATGGCTTTAGCCAATCATTTGCAACATGTAGAAGCAGAAAAGCAGAAGTTACGTGCTCAAGTCAGACGCCTTTGTCAAGAAAATGCGTGGCTGAGAGATGAACTAGCCAACACACAACAAAAACTTCAACACAGTGAACAGAGGGTGGCAACACTCGAAGAAGAAAAGAAACATTTAGAATTTATGAATGAAATGAAGAAATATGATATGAATGAAAGCCAAACAGTAAGTGTGGCCTTGAAAAATACTTCCTAAACAACTCCTTTTATGACATATATCCTTGTCTATAGGTATGCCTAGAAATGTTGTTATGAAAGATTTGAAATCTGTTGTTAAATGATTTATTGATGTTACATTATCCTATCTGGTAACATATGTTTGGCCCCCTTTACAGCAAAATGAACGCTGCCATTGATAAACAATAAAAGTGACCAGATTAAATCAATATTAGCTTTTGATGAATATATATGCAGGGTCTGGGAAACTAGAACAAAAATCTTTTTTATTTCCAAGATAAATACACATAGGATTGTCCACAAATGGCTATCACATCTTGCGATTCCACTCCCCACCCACCCACAATTTTTATAATCTGGTGAAGCATTAAAAAAAATTCTTATTTCTAAAATGATTGATGGAATCCCAAGTTGTCGCCCATTAATCTGTATTCGCATATGTTCTCATTTTTACAAATGGCCTTTTTCATATTTCTTACTTATTCAGAGTGAAGGTGGTGAGAAGGAATCTGAGACTTCAAACAAAGACTTAGATTTAGGATTTCCAGAAGATGATGAAGAATCACAGCCAGATGGATGTTAGTATGAACTGCATAATTTCCAATAGTTAAGATAGAAATATAATAGGCTAGTTTGTACCCTACTGTTTTATAAAAAAAGATAATCTGTATCATGGTATCCTTGAGTAATAATACTGTTCATTTCCATAAAGTGATAAAAAGATATGAAAGAAAAAAGAATTCAATTTCCTGGAAAACAAGAAATAGAATATTTCATAGGAAATGATGTCAAATTCTTGAACTTTACTGCTTAAGGTTAATTTGTTTTAAACTTTGTTATGGGAAAAAAATCCTATTATCACAACCTGTTTTTTTAATGTGAAATAATGGAGGCAATGATGGGTCAACACACGATGGTAGACACCTGCATAAAAGTATATTTTTGGGGGTTATTTCAGTACTGTCCCCATCACAGCCTAATGCTATGGCCCATGCTGCCAGTGGGGGTTATGAAATTCCAGCCAGGCTTCGCACACTTCACAATCTAGTCATACAGTACGCATCCCAAGGAAGGTATGAAGTGGCTGTACCTCTCTGCAAACAGGCTTTAGAAGATTTGGAGAAAACCAGTGGTCATGATCATCCTGATGTAGCTACTATGTTGAACATTTTAGCACTTGTATATAGGTGAGTACTAGGCAAGACGTTATTATGTTATCCACCTTGTGAAAGAAAGCATATTCTACAAGGGGCAAAGATATTTTTATCTAGGTTATTATCAGCTGGGCGCCCAGTGATTTGCAGTCTACTCCAGGGTTTTTTTGCTCTCTAAAATCGATTAATATTTTGCTATATTGTTTTACATAGACTATAATATAAAGTGTCACTTAAAAAAACAAAAACACAGTTTTTGATGACAGGTTATTTTTTCAGAATAGTTTATTTTCCATCAAATATTGATGATTTAGAGATCTGTTTTTCTAGGGACCAAGGCAAATATAGAGATGCTGGAAATCTACTTCATGATGCCTTGTCAATTAGAGAAACAACATTAGGGAGAGATAACCCTGCAGTGAGTCATATCTGAAACCATGGACATATATACTCTATACAAATTGATACATCTAATCATAACTCAATACAAATCAAAATATATACAGATACAATGGTGACCTTAAAAGATAGCAATGAAAATGAAATTGATAATTCAATTTTTTTGATAAATTACTGAAATCTGACGTTCACGAAAAGAGTTTTTTTGTGTGCAGATTTTACTTTAGCATTCTTGTATCTGTTTCATCTTTGATTTGTATTCCACTAACAGAACTAATGGAAATCTCTTTCAGTGATGGTAGCCCTATGTTAACAAATTGCTGACAAATACAATCAGTTAGATAGTACACTTGGAATGGCAAAAAATCTGCACTGCTCAATTTAATGATTCCAGGCATTTCAGCCCTGGGCTCAACTACTGCATGACTTTCATCCTTTCTAAGGCTTTCTAATACATATAATCTTTAAATGTGCAAAGTAAGCAATAAGTAAAGCTTTAGCATTCAGCTCTTTTAAGCTTTTTTAAGTGATAAGATAACAAAAGGAATGAGATGTTTATATCGGAAGGGCAGGGACTTTTTTGCATAATGGATTTTGAATTAAAAAGCCATGTAAAAGGAACACCTTTTGCCATTGACCTGTTTTGAGTAACAAAGCTCTTACAGAATGGGTTTCTTAAAATGGAACAGGTCCATGAACATACAGAGCACAAGGGGAGACATCAAATGTATTGCTATTAATTGCACCAAGTCATTTCGAATCTGACCTGGATGGGTCTTAGAAAGATGTCATAGCGCGTAAATGTATTAGCAGTTCTAGAGAGACTGTTTGCCTAGTTAGGGGTTGTGGCATTTGAATTTTTTTGAAAGGATGAAAGTCAATGAAAAGAAAATGGCCTGGTAATGTCATATAATGATAATAAAGAAATAATTAACCTTTTTCTAACACTGCCCTTCTCTTTCTCTTTCTCTCTCTCTTGTCACTGCTAACTCTTACATAGGGATCAAGGCAAATATAAAGAAGCCGCCAACTTATTAAATGATGCTCTTGGAATCAGAGAAAAGACATTAGGACCAGACCACCCTGCTGTAAGTGTGGAAACTTGGCTCAGTTGTCATGGCTTTGCTTATTTAGAGACAAAGCATGCTTTAGTTGCAAGATATGATTTTATGAAAATGAAATTGAGTATCTAGGGAGATTGAATAAATCCTTGTGTCATAAGTGTGACAAAGATTGGGACCACCATATTTTATTTGAAACTGGAAGAGTAGTTATTAAAAATGTACTTACTTGGTCATTGGTAGATTGTCTTCAATTAATATGTAATATTTGCAAATTTCCAATTCTTCTCTCTTCATCTGCATTTAACATTGGTAGTCTTACTATAGAACTGACCTGCGTTTTAACCTCATTGAATTCATAATGGATTGACTGTAACAACATACATACATGTATTTGATCAAATTTAGTCACATTTGTCTCAAAAATCTCTGTAAAGTGTAATAGAAATTAGATTCTTCAGTTTATGATATTGTAAAACCCTGAGAAAGCTTTGAGATTTTGCATTGATAAACATACAATAACCTAAAAAAATCCTAAATTTGTAGGTGGCAGCTACTCTGAATAACTTAGCTGTATTGTATGGCAAGAGAGGAAAGTACAAAGAAGCTGAACCACTGTGCAAAAGGGCATTAGAAATTAGAGAAAAGGTAAGCAACCAAAAGGGACAGATAGCATTTAGTGACTTAATCTCAAAAGTGGGACAAGTAAAAAAAAATGAAATTTTTGGAAATATAGTAATGTGGATAATTTTCAACCTGTGTTTTGAAATATCGGTTTTGGTTATTTTACAAAGGTGTTAGGAAAAGATCATCCTGATGTTGCCAAACAGTTGAATAATCTTGCCCTTCTCTGTCAGAACCAAGGCAAATATGAAGAGGTAAGTGTATGCGCCATCAGATGTAAAATGTTAAAACTTGTTTTAGAAATTAAGTGACATATCATTTATATAAATATAGACGTTTATATTGAAAATAACTGTTAAAAAAAGACATGTTTGACAACTTAGTTTAATAATTGTGAAATATCTTTTAATGTGGTTATGATTGAATGTGGTATGATTTCTGACTATGAATCCCCACCAGGTGGAGCAGTACTACCAAAGAGCCCTAGAAATCTATGAAGGTAAACTTGGACAGGATGACCCAAATGTAGCTAAAACTAAGAATAACTTGGTAAGACTCTGTGGAATGCACAATGTGTTTGTATGCATGCATGACCCCCTATGATAGAACTAGCCCATGGTCAGATTTGAGTCCCTGACCAGAGGCTATTTTTGTCTATTGGTGTTGTGAGTGTGTAACGTTTTGTTATTGATTGTATAGTTGATTTGACACTTGTTTTCAGGTTGAGAAGTATTACCAAAGAGCATTACAAATTTACATTCATGAACTAGGACATGATGATCCCAATGTAGCCAAAACTAAAAACAACTTGGTAAGACAGGGTAGACAGGAAGACGTTAACGAAATAGGAATGGTTGCTTCTTACCTTTGAGCTTACATATATCTGCCACGGTTTTGGACTTGTACTAGCATTCTAAGAGAAGATCGCTTGACAAATTTTATATGAATAATGCTACATACAGCATTTAATTCGATATTCCCTATATATACGACCATACAGGGAAAGCAAATATTTAAGTTCTCCTTTTTTCTTGTATAATTGACTTTCCTAGCTGTACTTAGCATAACTACCACATAATTTTTTAAAGGAAGGAAGGCTTTCTTTATGGAGACAAAAAAAAAAAATGAATGTTCTTCATGCAGAACCGCTATGCTCCTTAATCCTTTACCTTATTGTCTTTTACAATGTGTAAACCTTACAATGGCATATCATTCACTTCTCAGAAATGAGGACGAGAAATGAGGATGATTTACCTTATATCTGCATGCTTGGTGTGTTTTATCATGACATATTCCTTTTCCTCATTTGATATAAGAAAGAAATTATCTTACCCTTTTGTTAAAAATCCATTAGCACTAGTATAAGTTTGTGATTTTAACTTAAAGAATGCTTTTATTTGTCTTCTAAGATATTCCTTCTTTAGAGTACATATATTTTCATCTTCTTCTGAGTTGAATGAAATAACATTTTTGGACATTTTGATAGGTCAAAATTAGGAAGCATTTGATGGCCTTTGGTTCTTTTTAATGTGGTTTGTTTTTCTTGTAGGCTTCAGCTTATCTGAAACAAGGAAAATACAAACAAGCTGAGACCCTGTATAAAGAAGTCTTAACAAGAGCACACGAAAAGGAATTTGGTAAAGTGGATGGTGATAACAAGCCCATCTGGATGCAAGCTGAAGAAAGAGAAGAAAACAAAGTACGTCTTCAAGTGAAATATTATTGACATTTTTATTTTGAGGATGAATGATATGTTTGAATATAAAAAAATGATTGAATGGGTATAGGGATAAGCAAAAAAATGCTTTATGTATTTCAGGGAAAATTCAAAGAAAATGTGCCCTATGGTGAATATGGAGGCTGGCATAAGGCTGCTAAAGTAGACAGGTAAGTCTAAACAATTGCAAGAAATTTGTTAATTTTTGTAAAAAATATGCTTGCTTTTAAACTGCTTGGTTTCCCGATATCTTGCAGCCCAACTGTGACCACAACTTTGAAAAATCTAGGCGCATTATACAGAAGACAAGGCAAGTTTGAAGCTGCAGAAACGCTAGAAGAATGTGCAACTAGGTCTAGGAAAAATGTAAGTATCCCAAATATAAGTAACCCCACTACATCTCTACAATGTAGCAGGTCTGTCTATAGCGGGATATGGGGCAATACAGCTGTTGCATGATGGTATAGGATAGCCAGTACAAGTGTTTTTAACAAATGACCATGGACATAATCAAAGGAATAGTTGTCTTGCTAAATTCTTGTCTAGCTTTCCTTTGCCAATACTTTTGATTTTTCCATGGGAAAATGTTAAGACAGGAGGTACTTGGTCATTGTAAAATTATATAAAATCATTAGTAAAATCATTAGTGTCACTTATAATCTAGGACCTAGGCAGATCTAAATTCTTGTGTAAAATAGTTATGATTTCACATACATGGATAGCAATATATATTTAAGCATCAAAATTACTGTGAACAGACAAATGAATCCGCTACTATTTAAGAAAACTTACTATCTAAGTTCTGAAATACTTACATTTATAACATGTATATAAACACAAAGCAATAATTTATTATTTTATATAAAAATCATTATAGTGATGACAAGTAACATTTTCTAACAAACAGTAGAACATTGAGCTGTAGAAATAGACATGTAGCTAATTACAGATAAGATTTTATGAACAATAATCTAATTTTTCATTGAATTTCTGAGTTGTAACTAAAAAACCAAAAACAGATTCATTACCATCAGCTTTAGATTGAGATCTAATTAGATTGCTGTCAACTCACTGAAACAAAAACTAGACATCAAGGATGTTTCCAATTATAGACTAATGTAGATAATAATAAGGTTTTTTTTCACTTCTTCTTGAAACAATGAGGCTTAAGATATCTTTACTAACTCTTATTTGGATTAAACTTCAATTTTCAGCAGTAGATGTTGTATCGATTCTGGCGACCTTGATGAAATTGCAAAATTTATATTTGCATGGTTTTTGTACATAGGTTGTGCAACACGGCATGAGACAAAACAAACATGTCTAAATGCACTACTCTTTCAAAGCAAATCATAAGCTATTCTTTATAACTGTCCACAACATATACTCTTGGCACCAGAAGGTGCCACTGGTACACAGGTACACTTATAGACGGTGAATGTTATGGTTCCTCCCTCTTTAGGCGCTTGATGTAATGAGACAGACAAAAATAGCAGAAGTGCTAGACACTAAGGACCATCATGCAAGTGGCCACAGAGAGCCAAGTCGCAGAAGATCCAACAGTCGAGATCGCACAACACGTCGGGACTCACTTGACAATGTAGGATATGACAGAACTGGTAATGGGGAAGAAGTGAGTATGGGAGGCGGAGGCGAATGGACAAGTGATGGGGTAGGTATGAGTACATGAAATGAGAAAACACATTCCAACAGTAACTCAGAGCCTCTTGAATCATGTTTTAGCCAAATAAAAATACTTATTGATTTTAGTTTTGAATAACATATGAAGTGTAATATTTTCATCTTGGTAGCCCATCTCAATTTTTCTTTAGATTTTTGATTTTTGAGAGTTTTATATGGATTTGGGTACTTGTCTTTCTACTTTTTAAACCTATTCTAAATTTTCTGAAGTTGTGAAGGTTTGCATGTACGTAATTTGAAAAATATTTGTAAATAGATTCCCAAAACAGCTAACTGACCTCCATGTATATTACAACTTGTATTTTTCTCTGCCCTTTTCAATTGTTCTTGCCTAGATTTCATCAGGATTTGAAATTCTTGTAAATATATAAGACATTTTCTCACCTATATTCATATAGTTTATGAGTGTTTTGTGTTGCTGTATCTAAATTTGTTGAGAAAAGGATGCCCTTTTCATAAA
>JAVSBT010446849.1:0-10310 GCA_033118115.1 Pharyngocirrus eroticus
GAGATGGATATTACCCAGTTCCAGCAGCAATTGTGTGTGAGAAAGGGACTTGGAATGACACAACAACACCAACATGTCAAGGTTAGAAACAATCGAAATATCATAACATGAGAATTAATATAGGAAAAACACAAGTATTTCAGCTGGACAAAAACTTCATTGATCCTTAGGTGTATCAAGATATTCAAATGATCAAGCATAGGGCATCAATTAATTAATGATGTAGCGTTGGTTTTTTTTCCGCTTTTCAGACCGGACTCCTCCAGTATTCTTTGATTGTGATGATTCAGAGGCCATCACTCTACCACAGTATGGCAGTTTGATTGATATTTATTCTCAATGGCCAGATGCTACGGACAACAGTGGCCTGGTCACAAAGATTTATCCTGAAATTGATGCAACTGAAGCCATTTTTGACAGTCAACTGATGGTTTGGAAAGCTGAAGATGGCAGTGGAAACATAGGGACATGTGAAAAAAATGTCACCATAAAGCGTAAGGATAAATTGTCATTCTTTTGATTATATGTCAGAGAAACATGTGTGTAACTTAAATGTATATATAAAAATGACATTGTTTGAACTTTAGTAATGTTTATATAGAACCCATATACAGCTGAGAATTTTGTAGTTTTGCAATAGGGAGAAAATGGCCTTTGATCTTGTAAAATTTGATTTATTCCAAATTGAAAAAGGATTTTATTAAATTTTGCTTTTATTTCAAATGTTAGCAACAATAATACCAACCACACATGTTGCTGTCTTATAAACATACATTTTTGGCTAGAATTTGTGCAATATAATATACTGTGCATACTTATTCGAATCAATATACAAATGTACATATACATCACTCCTTAGTATGTTTCCCAAGGACAAAAACATGGTGCAAGGTCAAACCCTCAACCTTCTGCAGGCTTTGTCACTGAGCCATCAATCTCCAACTTATCATTTAGATTGGCCTTATTTGTGAATTTTCTCTAAAAGGTCTTTACATCTTCAGGTATATCTTGACAACCAATGTTCTCATAGTGTTTTCATGAAGCTCATTACACATGTACCATAGAGGGATATATATGTGACCAAGCATTTTTCTTTGTTTAACAGCCTTCACTTCTCCAGTCATAACTGTTTGCCCTACAAATCAAATAATTTTGGAAACCTTTGAGTCACCTAATGTTTACAATAAAAATTATCCACCAGATGTCTCCATGGCTATGCTTGATGATGATACTTTGCCTGGTTTGACAACATCAACCTTACCCCCGTCCATCAATGTGAAGTAAGTTGTTTTCTACATCTATGGTAGTTATCAATTAAAGGATATTACATGCTTAGGTTAAAGGTCAAATGTCGTAGTCCTAACTATATAGTATTCCAGCTTAAGTTCATAGCTATAGTAGTGAGGGGAAAAATATCAGTGATATTGTTTTATCATATTTAACCACAGCTTCTCCCTACACAATTTCCCTTTAACAATGAATTTTGTATAGTTTCAAAGATTTGACTTAATTATTTCACAATCCCAAGAGATGAATGCTAGATGTCATACGTGATCATATCTAGAGAAGCACACTCTAGCAAAGGCAAAATAAGTCATACTCAAAACATAAAAATAAACTCAAGGTTAAACTTATTATGTAATGAAAGTAATACAATCTTATAAAAACCAATGATCTGTCATTGAATAAAACAAACTATTGAAAATCTTCTTTTTCTATTGCAAATCCTAGATTTTCAGATATCAATAAACCATTTGACTTTACATACACTGTTACAGACCAAGAGGGGAATGAAGCTTCTTGCACATTTACCTATATATACCAAGGTAAAAATATTTTTTTACTTGATAAAAATCTTAGTATTGCACGAACTGGCATAGAGTTAAAAGTTTGCTAGTCTAGTATAGGTTCAAATTCTTCTTGTAATGGTTTTGTTGGGGGAAAAAATCAATTCCTTTCAATACGAATTAGTATAAGATTGTATACTCGACTCAACTTTTACCTTTATCTCAAATTACGTTTTACACATTTCTCCATACTGTTAGCTTTGAGAAATGTAGTAAATATGTAACACCATGTAACAATCTTGGGTTAATGATATTTTATATCATTTGTTTGTTGAGTTCGTCTTTGCAAGTTTTGTATATTGAGGAAGACTGTGTTAAAGATCTGTGTGTAGTTTCCAAAGCTTTTGATAATTCCAAGAAATGTCACAGTTTTCAATTATGTCCAAAAGTACAAATAGCTTTAATTCCAAAAGTTTTTTCAAGATACTATTGCTTTTGGTTGGCACTCCTTACTCTCTTACTTCCTTTCTGTCTTCAGTTCTTTTTCCATGTCTTTGGTTCTCAAGCGTACCTTCTTTTAATACCACCTTAATAATGGCTTTTCGGTACTATCTTAGATTAGTAATGCCAAGTCAATAAGGACACACCTCCTTTACGTTAAACATCAATCTATTATATATTTTCTTTATTACTCTAATATTTTCCTTGAGGCCCCTTTTCTGTATATTTTGTTACTGTTATCCATGTATATATTTCTTTTTATTACTTTCACCTTATCATTATTGTCATTTTTCCTAACTCTTTAGTAGTAGCATTTCCTTACATGATATTTGTCCTAAAAATTAACATCTCCTATATATTTTTAACCATGCTTCTTTGTTTAACTATTTTTTTTTTCTTTCTTTCTTTTTTGTTTGTTAGTTTTGTTTGATTTGCTTTCTTACACTAGATCACAGATTCTACACTAAACTCTATTGTAAGTTATTATTTGTTCGCTTTTTATTCTAACTATGTAATTAATATATTGCCCTTAACATACATTGATACTTTTTCAGTTGAAGCATGTCATGAATTAAACTTGTTAGAGCCAGTAAAAGGTGAAAAAGTATGTGACGGATCAAGTTGTATTTTAACTTGTACAGAAGGCTACTATTTTCCTGACGGATCAAACAATAAAACCTACAGTTGTACAAATGATAAATGGTCACCAAATTCATTTGTGCCAGGTTGCAGAGGTAAGCTAGTTATTCATATATTATGACTATTTCTGCACATTGAGAATATCAATAGAAACGGCGAAATGTCACATTATGAAATCACATGTTTCAAATCTCAAAGGGGAATATTTAAAAAGTGAAAGGATGGATTGAATTATTATGTAAAATTATAAATGGGTCAAGTTGATAGATGAATAGTATTTTGGAATTACAGTATATAATTCATTTGGGATAAAAGGTGTTCACAGCTTGTCTAGGATAAAGAAGTATAAGATAAAATGGTGAATTTAAATGAAACACTACGGATGCTATGCTTGTTTCGAAAGTGTGTAAATTTTATTGAATTTCAACAATATTTTAGGACTGTAGGATATGATTGAATGATATGATTCATTTATTGTGAGCATTTTGTAATTTTGAGGGTTTTTTAATTTTTATTTTTGGGGGAATTTATCATTATTGCATTTTTAAAATCAAATGAAAAAATTTACTACATCATTACTATAGCCAATATGCTACATAACTATATTACTATAGTCATGGATTGACTATCCCCGTAGTCAAAAAAGACTACCCCCTGTAGCTATATGACTATTGAGTTAAGTCATTCTGGGCACCATCACTTGATCACACTTCTAAGTCAGTCTGACTAAGGTTTGGCTGTGCATGTGAGTGTGGGGTTAGAGATTTCAAAAACTATATTCTTGACTGGAATTTTATCCCACACTTGCTGCCACATACCCTCAACATTGACATCCCCTACTGGCAAGGGGTACTGGCGCCAGTAGGATTCCTACTTCTTAGTCTGTGTTTATTTGGGGGGTGGGTTATAATATTATCATGTTAAGGACGTTGAGGTGTGTTGATGATCCTTCTGATGAGACCATTTGCTGTGAATGTATGATAAAAGGAAATATAGACGAATTAGATAAGAGGTGTAGGGGAAACCAGTAACCTCTATCCTAAATGTCCGTATTAAAATATGCATTGCTGATTATATTTACAGGAAAAGACACAATTATATTCTCATCAAAGATTAAAACAAGCTATCAGAGGAGTGATAATACAACTGCAGCCCTAAATCAAGATCCATCTTGTATACAAGAAGCAGAAGATCACATCACAGGTAAAACAGAGGACATTGAAGGGAAGCTAAAGGAATTGTGTGATGTCTCATCAGCAACTGACATATATACAGTGACACTCATTGGAGTGAATTTTGACAACGAAGAAACATCCAAAGTAAGATTTTGTTAACATCAGATTTCATTAAATAATTACAACTCCTATGTGTTTGAGAAATTCAGTGACATTTAAACAACATAATAAGTGATAAGGTAAATTATTTTTCATTGGAACAAAAAAAGTTTCGAAGAAGAATTTTCACCTTATACGTTTAGACCTGCCCTAAAAGGCTTGATCACATGAATAATAATTTGCTAATAACATCAGTCTTGTCCGTTTTATACTTTTACAAGATATCCGTAAATTAGTTGTGAACGTAATGTAGCAAGAGGAATATGATTGTAATGACAGCTTTAAATGATAAAGATATTGTTTTTAAATTATTTTGTTCAATTTTATTTCTGTCTCTTTTAAGGTAGAAGTTGGATTTGCTTTTGGAATTGAATCCACAGCTGATTCTTTGGAGGCCTGTGCTGACTTGATTGATCAACAGTTTGACTCTCTTGCAACCTCACATTTAGGTTTTTTTATTGAAGATATAAAAACCACAAATTGTTCAATACTTCAAGGAAGTGTTCTCTCTAAATCAAATGGGGTTGATTGTCCGCCAGGGAAGATGCTTGAAGGCTCTCCTCCTGTGTGCTGTAAGTGATCAATAGTTTATGCATAGCTGCACTGTCTATATAGATTAGATATTTATATTTTCTTCTATTTAATTTGATCATGGATAATTATTGTTATAAACTTTGATGAAGCTCCGATCTCCCTCAACCAATACATCTAATATTCATAGAGGTGGACTCGCAATCGAGTCTTATGCGAAGAACTCCGAAAAGGAGGGGGATGGAAGGTTTGGGTATCAGACAGTATCCCTTTAACATAAATTTCTTTGGATACTCACAGAAAGGTTTTATTTGTATCGCAAACAGATGTTGAGGCTATTTTATTTTTCAAAAAGAGGTTTGTTGTTGATCAAAACGACTATTTGCAAATGTTCTTTTTTAGTATACTGTTTGAGTTCGAGAAAAGGGACACATTTATTTTCGTTATGACCGTGCTATTTGCTATTGTCTTGTAGTCAAATGTTCTCCTGGAGACTACAAGGGAGTACTAGATAATACATGCAAACCATGTGAAGTTGGAACCTATTCTAAAGATGAAGGAAGTAAAAAATGCACAAAGTGTCCCACTGGAACAACAACTTATGGTGAAAGGACCCAAAGTGAATTCCACTGTGTTGGTAAGTATACACATTTTGTTTTATCATAGAATGCAGTTCTAATAATAGTAGCAAGTCTATATTCTTTTTAACAGCAGCCTACCCAGCAAGATGAGTAAACAATAATGATAATATTTGGAAAAAATTGTGGAGCTTTCTTGACAGGTGATGGGCAGGTGCTCGTCTTTGACCAAATATGGAAGATGCCCTAAACAATATCACCTCATAGACAAGGTTCAGCAGATGGAGAGCTGTGTCACTGACCCTAGATTATACGCTACATACTTCCGATGTATGCTTTGTAAAACAGAGCTAGAAATCCAGAGACATACAATTATTCAAGCAAACTACCAGTACCATAGAATTGATACACCAATGTTCTCATCTGTTGTTTAGGTTTTTGTCCCCCAGGAATGTACAATGAAGTCAATGGATTACCACCTTGTAAACCATGTGAAGATGATACTTATTGGAAAGATGCAAACACTTGTGTTGCCTGTCCTGGTGGAACCAAAGCCAGTCCTGGAGGCCATAGCCTGGGTCAATGTACAGGTGAGTCAAATTATCAGGGTTGGACTGTATGGGTATCTATTATTTGTTTGGTGTGATAAAGTGTATTAGCATATTTGAAAATTTGTATATCACTGATATCTAACACATCTCCATTTTCCTTCTCATAGGACCATGTCCGGCTGGTTATTATTCTGTATCAGGAGAAACACCATGTACACCATGTCCCCTTGGTTTTTATAGCATAGCCAATGGACGAACAGAATGCTTAGAATGCAGTGTTGATAAATCAACTAGAACTATTGGTTCTACAGCTGTTGGTGACTGTATAGATGGTATATATATATTATCTTTATTTTAATAACTTTCTTACACCAAAAGGGTTATTGGCCATATTGACTAAAGAAAGTATTTAAACAAGATGAACATTTTGAAAACTTACTTCAAATCATTGTATTTCTAAAATTTATCTTGAAGTTATGTTTTCAAATAGAAAGGAACTCTAAATAATGTTGGTTTAAGTTTTTGTGTGCACCCCAACGCCACTCATATGTTTCTTTATCTTTCTAATGCAGTCAATAACTCGTGGTTTAGTACTAATCTTACTATCAATATCTGTTTGAAATATGAATTTATCAAAAGAAATCAAATAAAAAATTCTCGTATAACTAATAAATAAATGTTTGATTATATCATTCATTTTCTTATATTAGTTTCAGGGATGTTAAATGGTAGTTACTGTCCACCAAGAAAAGGTTGCCCTGATGGTAAGTCTTATCATTATGTGAATCAATTATTTCTGTAGTCGTTTACTCAGGTCTACACTATGTGGATTTAAAGATACTCAATATCAATGATAATAATCAGCATGTGAAAACTATGGTAATATAAAGCAGCAGCCAGTAGAACAAGTTAACATCTACAAATACCTTGGAATGTGGATGGACCCAAGTCTAGACTGGCACTACCATGTAGACACCATCAGGTCCAAGGTCAGTCAAAGGCTTGGTGTTCTTAAAAGAGTAAGGCCATTACTCAACGAAAATATTTCAAAACAATTATACAATGCACTTACTCTGCCACTAGTGGACTATTGTGATACCATCTACGGAACTACAGACTCAACTACGTTAAACAAACTGCAAAGACTTCAAAACAGAGGTGCCAAAATAATACATGAACTACTAAATGACACTCCCACAGAATATATATTGAAGAGAATGAACTGGCTAACTTTAAATCAAAGGACCCACTGTCACAGACTTATATTAATGTATAAAAGTTTAAACAATCTTGCACCAAATTATCTATGTAATAAATTTCCTTACGTAAAACACAGATATTGTACAAGAGTACACAATCAAAAACATTTATATGTACCACTCAAGACAGGTAAATGGGCATTCTGCCACCCGGGAGCATATAACTGGAATGCCTTGCCCTTGGACTGCAGAAATTCAACAAATATACATGTAGACATTTTTAAAGCCTGTGTAAAATTATGTATAGTTTAAAATACCTCTAAGACTAAGATAGTGTAAAAATTTGCTGTGTATATTTTGTATATAATGTCATGTATGAATGCCTGTATGAAAGTCAGAGGGCCCCATGGAAGATCAGCATTGCTGAATTGGTAACTCTCTTTAAATAAAAATGTCAATACAATACAATAGGCTGTTTGAATCAATTAAAGAGCCTGCACCAATTAGACAATTTTGCTTCTGGTATTAAATATAAAGTAGCAGTATACCAAATCTTCTTTGGTGCGAGTACTGTAAAGTCATCCCTAGCTCTCCTACACCTGCCTTGTGTTGAACATTCCTTGTCGGTGTCAGAAGTGGAATCGTGGCAACTTACAAAGCACCTGAGAGCCAAAAGAGAAGGAAGCCTAGTTCATGGAATATAATGAATTTAGAACTTTTTGCCAACTAGAAAAGAACAAGTACGTCAACTGAAATACTGTAGGGAGCCAAAACTAGCTAGAGAAATAGAAAACACATTTTTGTATTTCAAAAACATTGACCATGATGGCTTAGAAGAAATTGAGGATAAAAAATGATTTTGAGACAGTGGTAATGAAATTTACAGAACACTTTATTCCAATTAAAAACATTGTTTATGGACGTTTAGTATTTCGTGCAAGGAAACTAGCCAGAGAGAAACTGTAGAAGAATATATTTATGTGTGAATTTGAAATCAAGATGTAGAGGATCAAGTTAGGACAGGTTTGCGATTGGATTGAACGATAAGTCCATTAAAAAAAAACTTCTAATGAATACTTCAAGAGGCAGTGAGAATAGCTAAGCAATATGAACAGGTTACAAATCAAATAAGAAGTAAGACAGAGGAACTGGATGAAGTAAAAAGTATAGGAGGGGAATAAATATCTTAAAAGGTATGATTTTGGACGAAGGTGTGGGAATATGCATGATGGCAGAAAAGGACCAGAAGTGACCTGTTTGAATTGTGGAAAAAGGGACATTGTAACAGAGAATGTTTTTACAGAGCTAAGAGACCACAACATAATCATGTTAAACAAGGGATTTAACAAACAGATAAATCCTATTAATGAAGAAGTCTAAAGAGATGTTGGCATTCCATGCGGAAGGTCCCCGGTTCGAATCCGGGCAGTTTCAAGTAAATTATTTTTCACTGGCTTTCAACGAAAAATGGTTTGGGTTCTCATAAGCCCATAGCAGTGTTAATACACTGCTCTAATGTAAGCTTTCATGGTCAATATTGTCCTTGAAAGTGCATATGCGAAAGCACAGTTATATATTATGTATGATTGTTCTGACGCGAATATGCGAAATTATTATTATTAAAGAGAGTGAACATTTTTGGATAAATACTATGATTTGTGAAGAAGAAAGCCATGATCTCTTTAGGTTAGATTCCAGGAAAACAGGCGGCCTAGCTCTGTAACATCAGAAGTGTCAAAACACATTCATCAAGACTACCCTGACCATGAAGTGAACTTTGAGCAAGCCAACATTTTAGCGTTGGAGCCCAGGTGGTTTGAGAGAGGTTTGATGGAGTCCATCCACATCAGATGTTCCAAACCTACCTTAAACAAGGATGGGGACGTTTCAACCTTCATTCGGTTTGGAACAATATTCTCAACAGAGTGGGGGGGGGGGGGGGGGAATGGAAAACACTAATTAGCAAATGACCCATAATTAGTCCACTACACCATCTAGTGGACAAGGTCATTTTAGACAAGATTGGCAAAGAAAACAGAGTTATCGAAAGCTCTCAGTAAGAGTAAAATATTTATACAAGTCAAAAGTTTAAATACTATGATTAATGGTTAAGGATTTTTAAATGTATGTGATTCGTTATGTATGTGATTATTTGATACAATTCAAGATTGATACAGGAGCTGATATTACTATAATGCTGATATCCCAATTTGAACAATTACACAACAAACCTATAGGCTGGACATTTCGAGGTCAATGTTAATGTCCTCAGGGGGATTTATAGACTTGTGGTTGATTTTATGCTTATGTGGATTACGAGTGCCTATCATCAACAAGTCATCGATAAGTCACAACTCTTCTCATTACACTTCCCCCATTCAAAGGTTACCTTGTGGAAGACTTTGGTATCAGCAAAAGTCCCCTTGATGGAAAAAAGATGGAAAAATGATCACCTGACAACAGAGTGTCATGTGCCATCAATAGTTTGGTGTTTTTTTGGTTAATATTACAATTAATATTTATGATATCTGCAACAGCTTTGGTTGTCAAATCCCAACCAGGTTAAGTTACAACCAACAAATGGGCAAAATTCTAGTAAATTTATCTCTTCTCTTTTCAAAATGAAAGAATTAGTTCAAATTGTCTCAAATGTGAAATATGGTATAATTTAGAATAAGAGTATTTGTATTTTTGTTTAGAATATTTTGAATAATGTGACCCCCAGGAATATCTCTTTAAATAATTTTGCATTTATTTTGCCTTTAGGCTTAACTATCAAATATTGTCGAAAATTGATAATTGAATGTACATCAAGCGAAATTTTATCTTTTTGAAGATGTTATTATATATATATATTACTCAAAATTTGCTTTGCATCACTTTTTCATTTGTTCATAACCTTTTTCACAAATTGTGCAATTGATCTCAAATTTGATACACAAACATCATTTTTATATCATCTTTGAAAGCAATATTGAATTAAAGGTGGATTAGATTTAGAATGTAGGTCACCTTTAGTGTTTGTAACTCAACTCTCATTTTTCAGCACAAAAGGGCATTCTGCAATCTGGAAGGGCCTGCTAATTTTGAAAACATTCAGTATTTTTGAGTCTTTAAAGCGCTGTATACATATACACCAGTAGCTTTAAGAGTTTGTGGGATAAAGTATAGGGTTGTAGTATACTAATTC
>JAVSBT010446860.1:0-10308 GCA_033118115.1 Pharyngocirrus eroticus
ATAGCTTCAATATATGCTTCTAAATAGGAAAATGATGTTTATTCAGTGTCTTAAATTTGGTGGAAGTTCTACTTTAATAGATTTGTGGAAAATAGCAACACAAAGTAGCGATTTATTGGTATAACTAAATTCTGTATTGATGCCATTTTACCATTTAATATCACTGCGTTTTTTCTAACAGTGTATGGGATATCACATATCTTTTATAATTGCTTGACAAAGCAGGGTATATACTACAAGAAGCACATCAAAGGCATAATAAAATCCATTCCAGCCAACAGAACAAAATAAAAATCTTTACATCAGATAATTAAGCAATTAACATAATTTTAGAAAGAAATGAAAAGTTCCAATAAAAAAACCTCTGTACTTTTTTGGTGCTACGAGTTGTAATGGATTTAATGAATCAAGGAAAGGATTGCAATTTATGGAGTTGACATAAAAAAGATTAATGAACAAAACAGAATATGAATGAAAGCAGAGATTGAAGAAAAGGTTGGTCATTGAACCAGTTAAATACCTAATTTGATATTTTTTCATACAAATAAAATTGTATCAAAAACTTTATTGATATCTGCCTCAACACTGTTCCAGATATTGCATCATTAACGCTTATCAAGGAAATTAGTTGATACTAAAACTCATCATTTTATTCTGCTTCTTAAAATTAACCATCTTTAGTTATCTTCCATGAAATATAAAGAACGATATAACTAAAGAAATAAAAAGTTGTGATAAAAATAATCACCATCCAAAAAAAAATGTACGTCTTTGGAGTTATGAATGATTTAATAGTTTAAGAATAGGATTGCAGTTTATTGGGTTGACTTAATGAATAAAACATAGCTTTATAGTCATTCTTATTGAAGAAAGGAATTTTCATCCATATCTAACACCCATAGCACATCTACATAAAGAGAGCTGTTCCCTTGACCCAGTCTCTATGAACCATGTGTGCCAAAAACATTATGTCAGAAAAAATAATTTTACATCTCTATAGAGAGAAAAACATATTGCAAACTGAGCAAAAGTCTTAAAACACTTTTATAACTTTTGACGCAAGGCATCACCTCGATAACCCTTTTTTAAAATCCTTTTGCCCAAAGAGAGCAACGCAAAGGGAGCAGATGTGCTATGTGGTATTATTAAAAAACACATTTATGCAAACTACTTAAGGTACGAGGGCACATTTACACAGTCTTTGCCAGTCAGAGTGAACTAAAATTGAAAATAACATAATTGTGGTAGCCATTAAATGTTACTGACAAAAGTATCGCTGTAAGAGTACATGAATATATTAGTTCATATCCCTTCATTTGTCCCTTTAGGATTTCAAGGCACTTTGCTAGAGTACCTTTATTTTTCTAGGTGGCCATGACCTACATATTTTTGTGACAAATGAAATACAAAATACAAACCTCCACACAATGATGGCAAATTTATTCCCAAATTATCCAAATGTCAAAAGTACATGACAGCGTCTGCCATATTACTTATTGGGGGTATGCATACAGAATATGACACAAACTAGTGAAGGTTATACTTAGATATTTGCCCCCTTAAAGGATGCTGCATATGGAAGGAAATCAAGCCATTTGGGGGAATCCTGTGATCTCATGACAAAATATAAGGCATTCTAAAATTGTACTTCTGTGTCTAGCCCTTTAATTTAACCTTTATAGGCTTATCTCATTCAACTCTGTCATTTTCTACTGCCTCGTCTCCAAACAGCCATTCACCAAGTGCTATAACATAAGTTTCAACAAGACGGTTTCTACTATGTGTTGACAACAAGCTCAAAGTTATCTCCATACCTTGAAAACTACTAATTGAAAATTGACACTTTCTATATTATATAGCCCTCCGTATACCTGGTTAGTATTATGTTAGTGATCCCTAGCTAAGGCCAAATGTCAACCTATGATTGATATTACAGTAAGACTATAGTTACAATAATGGGAAATAAGATTGATTGCTTTTACATGCAGACTTTTAATTGATTATTTTTCAAAACCTTTTTTTGTGGTCAATTTTTTTTTGTTCATATAAGTTGTTGCCATTGGATTACAGCACAAAAAAATCAGTATAGCTATTAAGTTTGTTGAAAAACCTGCTTGCGTGTAGTGATATGACGTTGAAATATTTAATAAGGAATTGCAATTTGAAAGCAGAGCTAGAGAATGCCCCCTTTTAACCTAAAGAGTCTAGTAGCTATGATGTTATTTAAAAGTTAAATGTTAATTGAAATGAGTCCATGAACTACCATTAAGTATGTAATAATATATAAGCTTACAAGATCTTTCCGGCCTTGAAAGCTAAAATTGTGGGGTTTTGGTGGGTTGCTGTTCTATGTTTCAGTAACACGAATAAAATAAAATGTCCTATAGCACCCACTGGATTTCATGACCTGATCTTTTGACTTTCTAGCCAAATTACTTCACCCTTTTCCATCAGCTTCCTTGTTTTTGAAGAAAAAAGACAGAGAAAAAATGTGTTGCTCATATATTATTGAAGGCCCTCTAGTTCTGTCAGGTAATGCATAATGTCATCCTGTTACTAGCCTTCTTCACTCCAAATCTGACACCATTAAATTCCAAATAAGATGGTACAAATTCTCTCACAAGAAACTGTCACGTCTTTAAGTGGTCACAATAATGGGCACCATAAGAAATGTCAAAGATCAAATGAAGCAATTTGTTTTTTAAGGATTTTGAAATGCCTTTCAAGGACAGAAGCAGTGAGACCTTGGCTATCATATCTTAGCACAAGATTTTCAAGTTTAAGAATTTGTTGTTCATTATATCAAACCAATTACACAGCTATGGCCATCTTTGATGTCGGAGATTTAAAATAAAAACCAATGCCTTCTTAAAGTCCTCTTTGCCTCATTTTCAAGGTCTGCAGACACTAAAAATAAAAATAAAAAACTGTTGGCCTTGAAATAAGTTATTTTTGAATTATTGCCCATGAGCACAATGCAGCACGACATTCAATTCAAGGGCAAAGCGTTTTGCCATTACATTTCAGAGGCTATTACCTATTGAAATTCAAAAAACTATAGCCTGTATAAGTGTATATTGGAGACACTTTATATCCACTGACAATGCATTTGTTTTCAAGGTCAAATACAGGAGGCCCTAGATATAGAAACTTCATTTTTTTTCTTTACAAGCCAAACAAGGCAGTCGTTAGATGCCAAATTGACTCCATGCTAGATCGCTTACAAAATAGATAAGAATCTTTTCATCAATAATAAAGATTTTTTTTATATAAAAAAAAGGAATGATCCCTGGATCAGGATACTGCCATTTAAGGCAAAAGATTAAGATTCCAGTGTTATCCCAAAAAGATCAGACCACTTTTATATAATGTTACCTCATACAAGGCAATCAAGAGCAGAAATATCAATAAAGGAGGCTAAAATTTGAGGT
Source organism: Pharyngocirrus eroticus (assembly GCA_033118115.1). Classification (NCBI taxonomy): domain Eukaryota; kingdom Metazoa; phylum Annelida; class Polychaeta; family Saccocirridae; genus Pharyngocirrus; species Pharyngocirrus eroticus. The sequence continues at coordinate 3,432 of JAVSBT010446860.1, forward strand.
GAATAACCTTCTATGAAGTCATTCCTAGTATTGATTTCTGAGCATTTCTTTGAGTCTAACTCTTACAATTTCTGTCATATTCTAGATGATTCAATTCAAAAGGATTATCTCCCTACTGTCAAATTCTGAAGTCTTTGTGACAGAAAAAATTAGGCTAATTGCTGTAATCATTGAATCCAGCCAAACTTTTATCTCCTTTCTGAATAAATTCCCAACGTCATAATAACATGACCTTGTATCTATCAAATATGATGCATTTTTCCTTGTAAGGAATTAAGATTCTGAGATTATAAGACAAAAGATGTTTCAGCTTTTCATTTTGCAGTTGAAGACGTCATGGCAGTCATTTTGCAATCGGAGATGATGTTATTTGGTTTTATATCTATCATTCTAGTAGGTTGGTTTGATAGTGTGATGTATATAAAATTTCTCTAAATGGAAGAAGCCTTTTAAAGCTTGCTTAAATATGAGAATATGTTATTACATTTTTTTGAAATACAGTATGTATATATAGACGTCATCTGATGGCTTTTCCTAGAATATGTTAAGTAAAATGTATTTAAAAACCTTCTTATGAAGATAACAAATATTATCAATTTAGATAATTATGACCTTTTATCTTTAAGTGTCCCTAATTGGATACATTTTGGTCAAATAATCTTCCATGTATGTCACAATGACCTTCTCAGTATACACAATGTAAGCTGGTTGCTGTAAAAGTCTAAACTGATTCTATTTTTTTCATCTTAGTTATGCCAAGCACTTATTTCCATCTTGTAAAAGTTTTTATGTCTTTTTCTTTAGCAAAAAAAATACAGCCATTCATCACTTAACTACATGTAGGTCATGGCAACCTTTTAATTTCCACTAATGTAACTATTCTGTATGCCTTCCCTTTGAATAAGCAGATCAAACATGGCTGGCTTACAATCCTAGAACTTTTCACCATTGACATTCAAAAGACATCAAAAGTATCCAAAACTCTCAACATCAAACTTTTCTCTGTATGTCTAACAGTTTAGGTTTACACTGATGTAGCCTTAGTCTATGGATTGCATTGAATCAAATCCAAATGGATGTGATTTCAAAGGGACTTATCAATATCAATGATATTATAGTTATATGGGGTTTTTTTCTACTTTTTTTTCTTTTACATACAGAATATGAGTGTCACATAGTTCTTTCTATGTGGAAATGTAGGCTGGCTAAAGGTGTTTTTCTTTTCTTTAAGTGGTTCCATACATTGCTGGAGTATATGGCATAGATACGTTCAACTAACTTACTAACTATTTGACTAACTACTTGAATAACTGTCTGACTCATTGTTTGGATTTAAATACAAACTGACAATTTACCAACAAAATATTCCAAAAACCATGCCAACAAACTATTAACTTCCTCAGCAAATATATATCTACCATAATTATACCAACTAATCCATGTTTGTCATAGCTCACTTTTCATTAAAATTTATCAGACATACCTCCTTACAATAACCATTACAACAATTAGAACAAATTCATACCTGAAAATATAAAAGGCTTTGACAAAGCTCCAAAAGTGCCTTTCCGTCTAAATGCAGACCTGGAAACAAGCAAAACTTATTCCATGAAAGGAACCTAACTTCCTAGAAAAAGTACACCAATTACATATATTCCCTCTGGTATAAACAAATTAAGATAAAGCATTGTAGCAACTGACATTAATTATGTTCATTAATTATGTTCATGCATATATCCCACAAGCAACTGGCTTTTGTCTGGACTGTGTGGAAGTTTGTCCCATAATAGTGTTTTAAAAACCGTCAAATACATGGTGGGGTTAGCAAGAACCAAATTGTCAGAACATTAAAGATCAAAATCAAGATCATCTCTACCATCAATTCTGAATGTTATTTAATAGGTTTGATCATTATCTGTTGCATTAAAAAATGTATCTAACTAAGCAATCAGATTTACATGTACATCTTTTTTTTTTCATACCATAGTTTTTATTCTACTTCTTAGTGTCTTCATTTCCTGTTTGCTTCAAATTGCAAGTACATTCTAAATTCTCTTTTATGTTTTTGCATCGAAACATCTGATCTGTATAGCTCATCTGAAACTAATGAGTGACCAATTAGAGAAAAGTTTGACCTCCAACTGTCCATCATGAGCAATTTGAGATTGTTAAGCAAACACCAATGAGTGCCTCAAACCAACAATTAATTTTTTTTTGCCATAAAGCCACCTGCTGAAGGTAATTCATTGCAAGTTTTAGCATCAGAGTATGGCCTAGTCTCCTTTGGCTTAAGGCACAAGGTAATAAATGGGTCAAGGTCATTTCCTTGCTCTAGCTTCTGGTGTGTTAAATAAATGATACAGAAATGCCCCAGTAATGCTTAGCGTGATAGCAACTGAGAAAATGTCTGTGAAAACAAATTTGAAAGCATCAATGCATCAGGTTCAATGCTAAGGCATTCGAAATGCATGTCTACAAATAAAAGGTTAAGCATCTTAACATAAAGAAATATCATGAATGAAAGAGGATATTGTTGTTGACTTCCAAGAGAAAAAAAATCATGAATATTTTCAAAATCGTTTTCTTGGTTCCATAGTGTAGCGCAAAATAAATCAAATTAATCATCTCAGTTTTCATGTAGAATTTGTATGACATCCCCCACTATTGCAGAACATTACCCTATTTGTTTCATGGCCATTTCAAGTCTTAAGCACATCTGCTCCCTTTACACAAAAAAGATTATCGAGGCGATACCTCCCATCAGGTTTTATCAAAGAGCTATTTGTGCTGTTTACTCATTTTGTCAGTTACTATATGTTTCTTTCTTCATAGCAATGTAAAATTTGTTTTTCTGACACACTGAGTTCATGGAGACTGAGTTGCTCTCTTTACACAAATCTGCAACCACTTTTAGCCACGAAACCGTGTACCGTACAATTCCTGACTTATAAACATTATATCTTTTAAATCAAATTTAGAGGATATCAAAACTTATATTTTTTACTCTAACATTCTTCAATATCAAATCAGGGGTTCCATAAATAATGATACATAAGCTCCTAATTATACCATGTTAAAGATATATAGGTATCGTGCATATTTGGCTCCAAGATCTTTTATTTCAAAGCTGTATTGCTAATCCCATTCTGATAATAAACACTACCATAGCACGACAAATGCATTTCTTGAATATAATAAAATTAGTTAGTTTTCACATCAACTTTTATCTTAACGGTATTTCCAAGGTCACCTTGACAAGTTTGGTTAAACCAAACAAATATTATCAGATGAAATTTGTTTTGAAGCCTATATATAAATATATCTATATCTCCATTTAGAACCCGTTGGGTTTTAGCCAGGAAACAGCCAAAGCAAGTGGTTATCAGATTAGCTGGTGAGTTGAGTGATGTTATCACCTTAATATGAATTGGCCAAAAACAAGATCTTGAAAGGGTTGTGCCAGTTAAAAGACATGCATGCACCATCATGGTGTACTATCTGGGGCAAAGTAAGGCCAGCCCTTTTGAATGGGAAAATAATCTACAGTGAAGTGATGAAATAACAGTGCTAAAGGGTAGACTATAGAGCTCATAGACACGATTAATATTTGAAAAATAAAGCCTGCTTCAGAGAAAGAAGCTATCTGCTAATTTATATAAAGTTCATTGAATTGCCTTTAACTGCATAAAACGACAGTGTAAACAGGCCTTAAATGTTACTACCTTTGACCTGCATGCTATCCATATTGATAATGGAACTCTGCTTGTTATTGTTTTTCAAATTTCCTCTTTTGTATAAATATGACAGGTTATATAAACTTCCAAGAATACAGTTTATATAATTATTAAAAGACCAAAGTACACTGAAGTCATAGTGATGATGTCATATAATTTATTTCTAGCATCAATATCATTTCATCCTTTTTAATGTAGTTTTTTTCATTGAGATGTATCACATTTTGAAAATCGTCTATTTGTTTGTAACCATTCAACTTTATAACTGTAGCACATCTATGCAAAGAAAGCTGCCCCATTTTCTCAGTCTCCATGAATGCAGTGTGCCAGAGATACCCGTCCGAAGAATACACACTGTCAAAGAGTATATAGACTAAGAGAGAAACATATTGTAACTGATATAGAAGCAAACTGAGTAAATAGCTCAAAAATCTTGTAGCAGTTTCATAAAATCTGATGCCAGGCATGTCTACAGTAATCCTGTTGTGCAAAGAGAGCAAGGAATATCACCAAGCTTTATTTTCTTTATCAGAAAACATTTTGCCACTCAGCTGTCAGGCTAATGAACAACTTGGTCTAAGTTCTTAACTTGTTTTTTCCTTTTTGTCATTAATTGCCACAAGATGAAAGAAGCTAAAGTGAATGAAAGTGAAAGATTAAAAGATTTCAACAAGAAACCCAGTGAAAAGTGGAAAAATATTTGATCACAGTTAGAAAAGCATCATTTGTGTAAAAATATAAATCTATGGATAAAGTAGGTCATCTAAACTAGGTTAGTAGGCCTGTCATTGCACAATTGGAATTATATGATGCCAAGAATGTATTAGCCATAAATATCAATCAAGGTAATCGTTTTTAGTGTGAATATCCGTTCAATTTTTTTCTTGAAGACAGTGCCTCAATTAACTAGCTTTATCTTGCAGTGTCAAATGGGTAACTTCTGTACCCAATGACCTCAATATTTCTTTAAGAAATAATAAGTCTATGTACACGTTTCGGCAATATGTCAGAGATTTGATGGGTGCTTGATTATGCCAACATCAGTTTATCAATTTTCAAATTATGAGTAGCTTTACAGACGATGGAACTCAATTTGAATCAATAAAGTCCATGTTTTACAACCTTGAGAAACATTTTGATCGATGTGTCAAGGGGCCTAAGTTGTAGTGTTGCTACGCTGCCACTTCCAAGGTGTAAGATTGTCATGTTTCTCATGTCAATCAAAAACTGATTCTATTGCTCATTTTAAGTCTTTCCTAGAAACTCACTTCCTGGCAGGTCCTACAATGGAATTTCCATGTATTTAAAGACAAAATGATTGATTAATGCAATAGATCATAAAGCAGGAAAGGAGATTGAGTTGTTCTAGGTATGATAAAAGCAGCTAAAATGAAGGGCTTGTACAGAGAGGTGGTATTTTAGCCATGAAGAAATTCAGATAGATATCAGAGGGCTAAATAGTGAGGGTCCTCAGAGACCAGACAGTTTCTCCCCATAATAAAGTATAACTCTGTCCCTCAGATTTTTCAAATTTTACCCATTTCCTTAATAACCATGTAACTATATTCCTCAAACAAAATATTCTAAATCGTACCCCAGATATGTCAAGGTCTTTACAATAGTATGATACTTTGTATTCTGGTCTCTGCAGTATTTAATTGACAGAGCCTAGGCATTCAAAGTTATCTCATAGTCAACTATTAACAAATTTAAAAAAAAAAAAGCCTTACGTTTGATCTTATTGGCACTGAAGGAAATATACCTATATTCATATACTTTGAAATACCACTTTTACACTAAACCACTCAATTACCATCTACAACACTTACAAATGATTCCATTTCTTGGACTTGAGTCACTTGAAGTCTTCAGAGAAAGCTTTCAATTATGTTAACAGGAATAGCCCAGTAAATGGGTTATGTGGAAACCCTGGTGCTATACAGACTTTCATGCTTCAATGACTATAAGACAGCAATGTGTGACCTACATGGAATTCACAACACATCTTGTAGAGAATTCAATTTATTTGGAAGACCATGGTTGAAATATAGACAAATGTTAAACCAGAATGTTCAGGTTTGTTCACTATCCAGCAAAAAGGAAGTAAAACGGATAATACCCTGATCCTAGTCTCCATCCCCATGCATATAAAAGAACACAAATGCACACAGCTAAAAGCAATATGTCTGATCATCTCTCACACTTGTGGATGCATCTATAATGATCAAAATATGTAGTTTTTTCAACTGTTTTTAGAAGATTACAAAATACCTAATGAGACCGGACACACAGTACATCAAATTATATCAAAACGACCGGACACACAGTACATCAAATTGTATCAAAACATTTGAACTTTCCTATCACATATTGGAACCAAAACTGCACACTTTCTCCAACTTTTTCAAACATGATTCTTTCTTTTGATCCTATTTGAGTAAAAACTTGACTCCATCCCTTGAAATTCTTAATTTAATACCATTACTGCATTACGTTAAACCTTTTAAAAAAAAAAAAAAATAATGATTAAGGAAGACAACCACCTCTCTAATACCTTTATAATGAGCTTTTCAAGGTTTTTTTTGTTCTGTCAATCACAATTCATCAAAACTGTAGCCTTTAAGCCATGCTGTCAGGCAACCAAAAATGAAAATAACATCATTAACTATTTCTATTACTTTTTTCACTTTTGATAAGCTCTACATCAGGAATTTCGTTGTAGCTAATGGAAAAAAATCTTCTGAAAATTGTCATATTTTGTCACAATTAAGCATTTCAGATAGAGGCTTTTCTCTCTGAGCCTGTGTCAACAGAATGAAATCTTACTAACAAGAGGTTATTTGACGATGGGCAATCACTCACTTCTGTAATGTTCTGCAGATTGATTGGGTGAAGGTATGGCTGCCATTAAAATTAAATATTTGATAGGATCTAGGACTTATCCACATTATGCCATTCACTATAACTTTTTTTTCTATTGGAAACATTTTGAGATGAATTATTGTTATTCCATGATAATTAATCATTGATATTATGATGTATATTCATCTGTGGTTAAAGATAATAATAAATATGCTAAACTTTATTATTGCACAAAAAACTGAAAGAACATAGCTTTCGAATCCCTCACGAATCCTTGATCA
>JAVSBT010446871.1:0-10308 GCA_033118115.1 Pharyngocirrus eroticus
AAACATCAAAGTTTACAATCTCATTACAATAATGGTCTCCCATGGGATAATTAAAAGTTAAATATAGATTTATGTTAGCCGCTTCAAATAAACTCAAACTCTTTGGCTATCGATATTCAGACAAGCCATGTTGAATTCTTATAAATGAATAGAAACAGATAAAAAATGACTTCTTTTTTTTCTGGGAATAATTGGAAAGACGGTATAACTAACAGCAGTGTGATAGATTAAAATAACCTTAAATTACTGTGTCCTTGGTTTCAATTAACTTCGTTCATAGAAGTCAAATGTTTTACACCAAAGCAGTTAAACCAGAAGATGAAGATGGTGAAAATGAAGACAGTTTAGCTATAAAACATGACTTATTTTTCACATGAAGTAGTTCTACCAGAAGATGAAATTGAAAAAGGTGAAAATGAAAGAAAAAACATGTTGGTTTTTTTCACATGAAGCATTGGACAAGTCCTATGGACTCGTTTAAAAGGAAGGGGCAAATAAGACTTGTTCTGACTGATAAATTGGTTTATCATAATGATACTTGATTATCTATCCATTAGTCAGGACACGTATAAATTAGTCCTAACTTTTAGACAAGAGTCCAAAAGTTAGGACCATAAACAAAACTTTATTCATTCCTTCACCAACACAAAACCCTGTCTAGTGCTCTCCTGGGATAAAATTAAGCATTGTTCATAAATGGAATTTATTGAACAATGTGTCTTTTCATTTCCATTTACTCACCCTATATTAAAGTCAATTCAATATCCACAGACATTACTCTTTCAGGAAATATTTAAACGATGAAAATGCCAGCAATATGCAAAAAGGTGACTTCTGAATTTTTTGTTGAAAGTTGGGAATATACATTAATGATTATACCAACTAATGTCATTTGCAATGTCTGTAATTCCACAAGACACAAGAGGAAATTGCTCTTTGTTGTCTCTTAATATTATATCAAGAAGCTAGAAATTTTTTTTTTAATAAGGCCATTACAAATTGAACAGGATTTTTTGGAATAATAAATTGGTATTCTCAATCGGGGGAAAAAATGGGTCAATCGCATCTCAGACCATTTAATCAATTTGAAATGGCGTAAAAAGGGATTTCTGAAATAAGAACTGTAAATAAAGAGGGTTTTGATTGTGAAGTGATTAGCGTGTCTGACTGCAAAGCGATAGTCCTTCATTTTATGACAAATGAAAATGTTTTTCTTGACTTTGGAGTCCATTAAATACATCTGGTTAAATCCAAGGTCATGGTGGGATAAAACCTGTCTAAGTGTCATAGATAGCACAATAAAGATGATCATTTGGCATCTCTTGAAAAGAGTAGCTGCATTATTGGCAGTGATAGGTTTCCATCTGCTATCTGCTAAATGCATGAAAGGACCAATGGTGTAGCCTACCATGCAGTACCAGTCATAGCTATATGAGCACCCTAGTTGGTGTTATAGAACATAAATATAAAAGGTGTTAGTCCAAAATAGCTAGAATGGCAGATCCACCTGTAACAAAAAAGAGCAGTCATAATACTAGAATTTAGTGTGATTCATAAACTTTATTCTTTCACGTCAATTATAGAAACTATTGCATATAAGCCTTGCTTTGTCACAAATACTTGTAGCCTTTTTATCAGCTGCATGCACCACTCTTTTTTCCAAGAGAATGGCATCAGTTTGATGTATCATCCCAAAAAGATTCAATTATGTCATCCCCTATTTCACAAACAATGATAAATGATAAATGACAATGTATCGTGAAAGAAAATTTGTTCATGTGTGAAAAAAAAATGAAAATAAATCATGATAGCCTAGATTAAATCCAACCCCTCTCATTTTGTCCTGAATGCTAGCCACTATTACTTAAAGATTTATATGTTAGATGGCTGTTAGCCATGACAAATGCATTAATGTATATTCTGATGACAGTCAACAGCCTTTACAGGGCTCAACATAAGGATTTTTTTGCACTGGCCCAGGCGGACCTGTAGGAAGATTTTCTACTGGCCCGCCATCAAGATCCACTGGCCCGTATTTTTAATCCACTGTCCCAGCCTATCTCCACCATGGACTTTTCTTAATACCTGGGATAGTAGGAGAAAAAAATAGTGTCCCAATACGGACCCCTTAGAGTCAGAATCTAGTGGCCCGTCTTGAAAATCTGGTGGTCTTTGATCTGCAGTCATGCCCTTAAGTTGACCCCTGAGCATCTGCTCAATTGACACCCCCTATCTGTTTTGTATTTTATGAAGCAATTGTGTTTTGCTGGGTCATATACATGATGAAGTACAGGAAGTCTGTCATCTTGGTTGATTTTTCATTTTTTTTTAAGTCACCTTATTTCCTAATTTAAACTCAACCATGTTTTTACGAAAAACAACTACTGTCTTTTGGATAGGTTCTATTCAGAAAATATCCATACCAATTTGATGTTTTAAAAGAAGACATGTACAGTTAGTTGATGGATATCTTAATTTCCTTTGACCTTATTCTTTTAGTTTCTGATTTATCTTTAGGATTTCACTACAACTACAAAAAAGCACTTTTCTATGTCCAGTCTGAATATCCCTCTAAACAAAAGGAGTTTCTATCATTTTTATTTTTTTTGCATATACATGTACATGTAGGTCTAGGTCATGTAGTTGATGAAAGGTGGGTAGAATCAATCATGGTCTTTCGTTTCCACTTAAATTGTATCTTCTTTTATTATCATAAAGGTGGGGGCTACAATGGTTGTTTCCCATACATGGAAATTGGTGCTTTTAGTGTCAAACACCTTCATCTAATTTAAAAGCTACAACTTTTTGATATCCATGGTATAATTCTCTTGAAAAATCTTCAAAGCCTTTTTTCCTGCCCCATTAAAAGAGGTTAGCATGTCTGAAATGTTGTCAATGCTATTTACTTTGTTTTGACTCTTCTCCCTACATCAGTATTCTCAAAATAACAAATATTTAGTTGTCACAGGAACATTTCCATGACTTGAATACATCTTATTTAATAAGAAGATTGTTTTCTTCACCTTCAAAAACAAGGACAGATTGGAAGTTATAATCCAACAACAAAATCAAATTAGCTCAGCACATTTTCTCCACATTGTAATTTAGTTACAATCTTTGTGTAGTTTGAAACAGGCACATGCTTTTTTCTTAGCTGTGTCACCCAAATGCGGTAAATTTCTAGTAAATTTATTTCAAGGAAGGAAACATTGATCCCAAGTTAGAAAAAGAAAGGCGGAAACTGTATTGATGATAAAAGGCTAATTAATAAGGAAGAGGAGAACAACCTCTTACCACTTATTAGCCTTCTCGTGTTACCATCTTTGCGTAGCTAAGAAAAAAAATATGATTTTTCATAATGAATATATTAACCTGTATTGCACCATATGACACTCTTTTGGGTTTTGTATAATCTTAAAAACTAAGCCTTTGTTTTGACATTTTTCCCCAATCACCTCTTTGAAAATTAATATTTCAGATGCAACAGAACATACGATTCATAATCTATATACATGTAATTAAATACACACCTCAAAATTTTAAATGTATAATCATCATATAATAATAGGTTTGAAAGCAGAACTTTCCTTATGCACTGTATTGTATATAATATATAAAAAAATGAAAAAGTCCAACAAAAAAAGATATGCAGTTTGAAACCTACATGTTTCAAGTCATCAAGGACTCTCTTCAGGGTTTATTTCATACATTTTCAATCCATATAATGTATTAAGTTGGGGAAGTTAATAACAAAATTCATTCTTTATTTTTTACTTCAAATAATAGTGTACTAGCAAATTGGGTTAAAGATTAAAAGAAATGAAATTGACATGTATGTAATTTTGGCACTTGTGAAAACCATTGCACTGCTAAAGGGACTGTAACCATATAGTCATTTTATGAAATGTGAAATAGATCTTACCCTTTTTTGAATACTTTTATTAAAAAAATATATAATATGCATTTCAAGTTTTGAGCAGTGTATGTCAATCTCTTAATAAATTCCATGAAAAGTTGTCAGCTTTATTATTGTAGCAGCTCATATTTTTTTGTGGATTAAAAAAGGGATGTTTCATTATCACGCAGATATTTCAGTGAAAGTTTGATTTATTTACAAGTTTTTTTCATAGGTATCTTGTGGCTTTTCTTAAAACATGGTTTTCCACTACAGGATAAAGCTAATGACATGAAGTAGCAACAACACCATGAGAAGCCTGATTCCAGAGGTTGTCACTTTTAAATCTATATCAAGTCTAGGTTGAGAATAAGTGGACACTTTCCACAATTTTAATATTGATGTTCAAAAACAACAAAAATATGCCCTAATTTTAGATTTTGTGTATTTTGAAATTGTGTTATTTTGTTGTAGCAAATCTGAATGTCCAGGGTGTGCTTTACTACAGGTCCACTGGTCCGAGTCCAGTGAAAATTTGGGCTTATCTTCTTATTCAAGTCAGCGGTCCAGTAGAACTTTTGACCTACTGGTCCGTCTGTCCAGTTACGAAAAAAAGTAAATTACACCCTGATGTCCTATAATTATCATCCCCATTTTTTATAGATTTTTGATGAATTTGGAGTTATGATTATAACATTATCTATTTCTACATAATTGTTTGTTGAAAATTACTTTTTAAGATGTCCGCCCCTGTCTTGAGATTGTCTCTCTATGTGGTCAAGATGTACTTAATATGCATGATTATATTAAAAGGAGATATTAGTTATTACGTGGGAGATGAAATATTTTTTTTACCCTCAATTATCAATCAACTTTCTTGATCAGTCAGTCTTAATGAAAGTTGAAAAGTTCTATTACACACTAGGCTATTCTCATATCATAGGGTGATTCACACTAAGCCTTTAGATAAATAGATCCACGCTAGAAAACAATGAGACCGGTTCTTCTCAGATCGATCTGATTTAGATCCCCACAAAAGGGGGTCTGAGACTGATTTTAATGAGACTGGTGATTTTTCTAGGATTATGAACTGCACTATCATTTGTATCAGTTGTGAGACACTATACACACAGTGCTATAAACAATAGCCTACTTAAACATCAAGGGTAAGGTTAGTGCTGCTTGTTAAAGGACCTATTGGGTCAAATTCTAAATAAGTCTGAACACAGAGAGACCCTTCTCAGATCTATTTGAGAACACACTTTAGATCGATCCATCTGAGTTATGTCTAGGTGAGAATCCTATCTACATCATTCTTTTGAGCCTTGAGGGTCAGTAAGGACCCCTGCACTATGAATAAGCCCTTCTCTTATAATTATTGTACAATTGAAAATATTACACAACTTCTCAATGTGAATTTGAAAATTGCTTTGAACAACCTTGTTTATAATTACAAAAAAACAAGTATTTGGCTCCAATTAATATGATTTATTCTCAGTTCATTCTTATTAAAAACTCAACTTGAGGACACAAGAAGTTGAATAGTTCAAATCATTTTAAACTGCCTTTTATTTTCACAGAAATTGTACAAAGGTGAAAGTAAATTTGGTTACCTAGAAACCTTATGTAACAAAGGATGCCAATTAAGTGTGATAAGTGAGTAGTGGTCAATTTGAGGGCCCAGAGGTGTTCTGTAAAGAATAAATCTTCCACTGAGAACATGTACTCAGATTAATATATTGTTTTCAACATTTATCTGGGTCTTTTGCATGCCAGATGCTGTTATTTTTGACTTGGGGTCTCAGTTTTTTGTCTCAACTGAATGACATCTTGAAAGCCAATGAAAAATATTTCACTTGGAACTGCTTGAATTTTCCCCCAGTAAGGACTTTTTTGTTTACTTTATTTACATCAGTTAACCTTTTATGTATTCCAACACATAGATGGGGACAGGTGCTTTCTCAAATCCTATTATGTAAAAAAGAAAATGCCAAGAAAATTTGCGAGGAATATAAACTCAATTTAAGGGGACAATTAGTCAGATTGTCCTAGTCTGTTTGACAAGTTTTATTGAAAAAACATCTGCGTTCATGGGACAGTAATGTGACCCTGTCCTACAGTTGATGTCTTATTACTTCCTTGATATGGATCTTCATCCCTTTTTTTATTACTAGGAAAAAATAAGATTTATGTAGGCCTGCATTGTAAATATAAGAAAATACACTCAATCCTGTTCGAAGACTCATGAGTATATTCTACCAGCACTCTACTAGCATACAGATAGAGAATATTTTTTTAAAAATACATAATATGTGACATTCTAATAATTCTTCAAGCAACCCATCTGCAATCAAGCTGATGTTTAGACTTATTCAATTGAATACACAGCAGGCTTGCCTTCATATCAACTTGACTATCATAATTCGATGAAGTAGAAGCAAAATTAGTGTAAATATTGGTGACAGTTTTCCAGGGCAACAAAATAAGTTAATATGTTGTGAACAGGTGTCAAGAAATAAATTGGAATGACATATATCTGTATGATTTAAAAAAAACATAGCCATATGGTAGTTCAATAGTTTGGAGACATTTATGATTACGTCTGGCTTGAGCCTACAGGTGTTTATCCTAGATTTCTGTAGTACATGAACAAAGGATACAAACATGAGGCATTGGCTGAAGATTGATTCTTGGATCTTCTGATCTCTCATCGATATTCATGGGATGGGGGTGGGGGTGGGGGTGAGGAGGGGGGTGGGACACAGTTGGTATGACCCTTCCCCATTTGGCCTTAAGTGCTATGTGTGTAATAATTCTTTATTTGAAACAGGTGAATCTATTACAAAGAATGTAACATTAAACCCAGGCTACTGATATGGTCAATACCATCCGTACAGGGTATACAAAGATTAAAAAACAAGCTTTAGATGGTCTATGTGTAAGTAACAATTTGCAAAGTAGACAATGTCTTTGTATATATATAGTAAAGGGTAAAAATTACCTTTTACACTTTTTCAAAGCAACATTCAATGTTTTATGACCAAAATAAGAAATGTGTCCCCTTAAATGAAGTCCTGGGTCCCTGTTTTAGACCAGTGTATCTACCTTGTCTGTTATTTTGTTTACACCCTTAGAAAAATATCAAAGTTGCCATTGTATCTCAAATGTAAAATACAAGGTAGATATCACAACAAACCTTGATCCATGGATAATAATACATTCATTATCTATAGATAAAACTAAAAAATTGGTTTCCCACTATAATTATACAGTTCCTTCACTGGATTTTAAAAGAAGTAATTAGTTTGCATCGAGCAGATTTCTAGCATATTAATCATTGGACTCATAGCCTCATAAAAGATGAGAAGTCAACATTAAGTAATAAAATTAACAAGAGTATTATCCAGTGGAAAGAGTGTAAAATGGCAGTCATAAAAGAACATGTGTTGTGTAGACGCTTAAACTAGAAAACATATATAAAAGATTCAAAGTACTTCTTAACAAGGTGGCGCAAGAACTAGTCAGTGTTTGAGGTTTCGGCTTGGCCATATGGACAAGCCAAGTTTATTTAAATATCATATAAGTTATATAGAAATTAGCTTTAAGGTATTTTAAGGTAAAAGGCCGTATTTATTTATTATAGTGGGGATAAAACTTTCAGGTCCCTCCCGTTTTTCAAACCCTTCCATAATTTCAGAAAATCTTTGGCTGAATTCTTGCACGAATGTTTATAAATGCTCAGAGATTTACAGGGATAAATCCAAGATTATTCTTGTCATGTGTTCTATTAATGCTTTTCATGCAGTGATCAGCTAGATATGGGTTTTAGAAATGGTAAAGGCACTTACATCGTAGTCTAGGAGACAAGTCAGTCACTTTCAAAGCTATTTCACCTGGAATTTGGATATATCTCTACTTTCAAAACATTTTTGAAGGAGCTATTTCCTTGAGAAAATTATCTCGGAGAGAGGTGAATAAAAGAAAGTTGTGCAAAATTGGCCTAATTTTCTGAGCTTGTAAGTGACCCTGCAGAATCTAGAACATGGAATAAAAGAAAACCATTGTCCATGTTTTAGAGCCATTCATTAACAATACTTGTATCTCACAACCTTCTTAGGTAAAAGTGAATAATAAAGTGCTTCTCAAGCAGACTAAGATTTTCTAACATAAATCTACCAAATACCTGAAATGTTGGGAGTTATTTTTACAATTGACTAAAAAGGTCAAAAATGCAATCTTTACACACTTTTAACCAGGTATGCAATTTGAAACATTCTCTAGGTCTTTATGCTTCCATGGGTCAATGATTAATTTTGATTAGAGACTTAGGCAATCATAATTTATTCTTTTTATGAAAAGCATAGAAAAATCCTGCTGCCTCAGTTTGAAGAATGTCCTATGCTTGACCATGTCATTCTTTCGGTATTATCCACAGTTAATCAATGGATTATTAGTGAAGGTTAGAATACTAAATTCTAACCTTCACTAATAATCCATTGGAAAATCAGAGAATCTCTACCCATCTAAACATATCAAACACAACATTATTCTCAGTTTTAAAATACATATATATTTTATTAATACATCTGGACCTATGTTAAACATGATCTGTGTGGATTTTAAATCTTTGAAAGGAAGGTAAAAACAGTTAACTTTTCCTAAAGCACATACCTTATAGTTATACTGAACTACCCCAAAAAATGTGTGGACAACAACATAAAGTACAAATTTATCAAACAAGTATTAAATACACAAATCTAACACATTTGTTCATCCCATTGCTTATCTTATGAATTTACACATACATATTTATATTCAATGATAAGGACTAAATATTTCGCAGAGTCAAACATACATGTCTGTTGTATTTCTCAAGATTATATTGTTTATAAAACATATCTTTAAAAAAAATTGAACTTGAAAATATTTATGGGTTTGTATCATATTGAAACAATTTCCCAATAACTTGGTGACTGAAGATGACATGTTTGGAGTATGCTCATGCTTCTCTCCAATAATACTGAATGGTTGGAGAAAAACCATGTCACTCTTAGTGAAGACTGTGCAACAGTGTCTCCACCTACACACTTAAATAATTTTACAAACTCATAATTATTCAATACAGGTTTTATTTGTCTGCAGAGAACAATATTTTCATCACGTATCTGAATGCAAATTTGATCAAAGATAAAAAAAACACCACTATTTTATTTAAAACACAAGCAATTAATATAAATTTTATATTGAATACTTGTAAATATAATAAAGAGAAGTGTGGTGTTTTTTTATCTTATGTGTAGTCAAATCATAAATTCAAGTTTTAATAAAAACATATCGTTCCTATAATCATATAAAATAAAACTCAAGCGGTTAAAAAAAGCACCCATTTTTCCAAATTGTGTTTGCTCAGAGCTATCATGTAATGTATCATAATATTATACCATTAAAACCAAGCGGGATCTGTAAGGTATTTTAAAATAATAAGAATTCTGAATTTTTAGAAGTATCTGTTTAGGGTATAATGAATTGAAATACATTCAATCTAGGGGCATAGATTCAATGTTAGTTACACAATTTGCTTGATCTATTCAGACAATTAATTACCTGAAAAAGTATGAACCTTCTTGTTGTTGAAGAGCAAAACTTTTATTGTGAAAACTTGCCAACATCATTGGTGGGAGATATGAATTAAATAATACTAAAAGTAAGAGGTGATTTGGGCATCAAGTTACAAGTCAACATCAATTAAGTTATTTCAAAGTGATACTTTACATACATGCATTCACCCTAGCACATGTGCATGTAACAAAAAAATAGCGGATAAAACATCTTCATAATGTCATACATTATTGAGGTAAACAGTAGTTTATTCATGATTGTGGGATTTTGACTGCATTAAACTCAGGCAATTCAAGGGAATGGGGTTTTACTTCTAGTCTATAGTAACATCAGAAGTATTACAACATAGGTTCAAGTCCTAAAACTACCCTATAACGGTACAAAGGAGAAAAATACACACAATAATATATAATTTATAATTCATCATACTCTGATCATGATTTTTTTTCCAGACAAAATTAATCAATATCATATAAATCAATAAATACTGACATTGTTATTGGTTTGCAAAGGTATTGAATGTTTCTTTTGCTAACAGCTTGGCTGATGCTGTCAAATACTTCTGTACCGCCTCTTTGGTTTTTCAAAGACTTTCGTCACTCTCTATTGCGTGAAACTGTGCATCATCTGCTTCCATTATAGACGATGTGTTGCTGGATCTATCTGCAGTGTCATCCAAACCTAAACTAGGGTCATCTAACCCTAAAAGGCAAATTTGAGTATAGAGTTATTGCAGATGATACAAACTATTGTTTGCTTTCTACATTGTGGCATTCTTCATTGAACAACCTTAA